>MU183071.1:3329-27948 GCA_016904865.1 Pissodes strobi | reverse complement strand
CTATAAGTACTGGTAACAAAATCAGACAGCAATTATTTTGTCAAAGCGAGAAACAGATGGAAACGTGTGATCGACGAAACTAAGGACAAACAAAATCAAAGGACCGGGAATAAACATTTGAAATGCACTAGTGGCTCCAGAAATTTCTGTTCGGTAGCAATAACTTAACAAAAACGTCTCTTCCACCCTTGAGAGACGAACGCGGCGTCACGGCGAACGGCGACTACAAACTGTGGCGTCACGGCGACTACAAACTTCGGCATCACGGCGAAAAAGCAAACTTGCTCGCCGAAATGTTTCCACCTTAAATGTCCTTCAAGGCAAGGTCCTCCCCACCATATCCTACTTCAACACTACGATGCCAGAGGTAAAGTTTCATCGCCGTGATATTCGGATGATTCTCAAAGAGCTAGATACGCAAAAGGTATCAGAACCAGATGGAATACTTACCATGGTGTTAAAGAATGGCTTGGTAACTAACATCCATTTTTGTCACGCTTTTTTCTCTGTCATACCGAAAAAGGATTTACCCATCATCCTGGTATGTCGCTGTAGTGCAACCAATTCCAAAAAAGAGCCAAAAAACACGGCCTCAAGCTATCGCCCAATTGCGTTGCTTCCAATAATCTCCAATATCATGGAACGTGTAGTCAATTAGCGACTACTCAAGTACCTCCAGACCAACCAAATAATTAGTGATAACCAATACGGCTTTCGGAAAGAGAAACCGAGAGGAAATATATTGGCCTATGTCACTCATGTATGGAGTAAGGCAATTGTAAAATACGGAGGATCTCGGGCGTTGGATATATCGAAGATATTCGACAGCATTTGGTATGACGGATTGCTCAACAAACTGCCGTTTTTCGAATTACCAGCTTCTCTCTGCAATAACTTGCAAGTTTCCTTTAGAAGCGGTCTCGCACGTTGCATGGCACATATCAGACACAATACTTTCACCAACTCTGTTTCATATTTTTATTAATGACCTGCTGACCGAAGCAAATAATCCTGTTTGGAGTTTTGCAGACGACAGTACCCTTGTCTCCAAATTTAGATCGGAAAACCCCTTACTAGTGACTGAGGTTTTTCATCGCAGACAGAAGCAGATTACAACAAATAATCAATATCTGGAGAAAGTTCGAACTTTGGACGGCAGGAATTTGGTCCAGTTCAATGCAGCAAAAACCCAAGCAGCCACGTTTACCAAGAAAACCAATCCGTCTGACACTGAGATGATTATGGCAGGATCGACTATTCCTTCATCCTCTTCAATCGGACTGCTGGATATCTTGGTCAACAGCATGGCCACATGCAACAAAAAACTATATACACCGCAGCAACTGCCCTTGCCTTAGGCCAAATAATACCGTGTTTAGAATATTGCTCACATATTTGGGGTGCCGCACCTAAGAACACCCTAAAGCTGTTGGGTTCCATTCAAAAGAGAGCTATGCGTCTCATCGGCGACCCGGAGGTGATCCAGGATCTGGATAGTCTGGAACACCGGAGATATGTGGCCGAGATCTCTCTGTTTTACAGATATTTTTACCGCTGATGTTCTCAGGATTTGGTCCGCCTCATCCTGCCCCCAGCAACGCCCGCCGGACAGTCACGGCAGTCGGCAGGAACACACCCGTTCGTCGTGCAACTTGAAACACCTAGAACATCGCTTACAGAGACTCCTTTGTCTTGCGTACTGCATCACTGTGGAACTCGCTCTCAGGACTCCAATTTCCTCTGAAATTTAACCTACAGCCACGGTATAAATAAATATACGGTAGGCTCATTGGAGACAAATTTCCAATTTAGCCGACAATGTTTGACGTCGGAGCGAATCCTGATCAATCTGGTTCGTGACCTGCGGTGGATGGGCTGCAAACTGCAGCCTACAGTCAGTGTGCAAACGCCCTGAGATTGCGTACTGTCGGGTCGCATTGAAATAATAACCAAGTAAATAATTTTGCACCAGCGAATACTTTTTGTATCTCTCCTGACAGACTGCTCGCTGCTGCAGGTGTGCGACGGCAGAAATCGATTCACTAAGAAGTAAAAGTGCACCACATAGATATCTTATCTGAATAAAGTTATGTTACATCAATTGTGCATAATGTATTTCTAGTCACTTATCTTTAGTTGGCAGGAAATTATGTCAACTCTACAAAGTGTCCCGTTGTAGATGATTAATAGAAAAACATTGCAATTATAAAATCGAAGCTACGTCTTCTACGAAACACAGCCGGCAAGGGACAGTAATTTCAAACAAGTTATGCCTTTAATGCAGCATTAAATTCGAGATACCGAAATGTCGCTGTCAGAACAATCCTTGACCATAAAACTTTCATCACAGCAATTCATGTCTCTGAAAGCTTTACGTTGGCTGCTTCTAGAATTTATTGGCGAATATTATTTACTGTATTACGAAACTAGGCTATTGTTGACTTAAATGCTAAATAATGGAACTAGGACGGCTTGTTCTGTTGTTAGAATTAGAGCTAAGAATACGCTACGATCAATATTTTAAGCGATTAAACGTGACTGAAATTTAATAGAAAATTGTTCAAAATATTTCAAATTATTTTAACAATTTATGCTAATAAATGTCTACTTGCAGATAATAAACTAAGTGGAAAACATCTATTAACGGATTTGAAAACGATAATAGCTATTCATAAACAATGAAATACAAACTATTTAAGTCAAGAATACAGAATAAGATTTTTTTTTAATAATTCTCTAACTATACAATTTTAAAATTAGTGGGTATCAGGAATTTAGATATTACGGAAAGCAGTCACTATATGCAATGTGTTTCAAAAAGTAGATAAAACTTAAACTTAAGAAACCTTCCCAACGCAAGTAATGACCTAAGATAACGTTGTAAGTTTAATTTTTCAATGGATATGTTTCTTTAGTATTAGACTTTTTGGATTTTTTCTCAGAGCCAAAAAAAGCTGTTTTTTTTTCTTAATTATAGAAACCATGTGACTGAATCATGGTGTCGGTTGATGAGCATATTGACCTGATATGCATAAGCAAATATTGACTATCGTAAGATAAAATATACATTAATTGTATATTTTCATATATAAAAATGCAGATTGATAGTCTTTTGTATTTTTGTCAAGAAATGTCAAGATTGTGTAAATGTAAATCTTAACATAGATTTTAACTTAGAAAAACGTGTCAGTTCAAATATTTTACAATAAATGTTTTCATTATAAATAACTAGTAGCCCAGTCGACCAATTTAATATATTTCTAGCTAACTTGGATGGAACTTAGACCAGATACGTACACATAAGCGGGTTGTTCTGGCAAAATTTAATTTTAATTTAAAAATTCTTGCTAAACTATGATCCAGAATGACTCTGGAAGCAAGGGAGATAATTCCTTCCCCCGGCTGTATCTGAGTTGAACTCTATGACTGCAGGGGCAACTGATTTGTTTTTGGGTGAATGGCTTTAACAAAAATAAGCTTCCTATCAGAGCAATAATCCCGAGGCACAAAGTTCTGTTCTAGAATAAGATTTTTTGATTATATGCCTAGGAGTTTGTGATTGCGAATTGTGTGGCTGTTGATCAAATGCTGTTTGTCTTCGTGAACGTACTGGCGCAGATTTCAAATTCCGTGGTATTTAGAGTATTTTTATCAAAAATCACAGAGCTGAATTGAATTGAATATTTTCCAAAATTTTAGCTAGTTCCATCAAGACCTAAAAGATGCGTGCAAAAAAACCATTTTTAGGGGATATTCATAAGAAATGCAAACAACCACACCTTACACAAATTATTTATAAGGAGTTTGCAAGACAGAATATACTTGAGACTTAAATCTAAAATTAAAACAAAAGTCAGCATCGTTCAAAACTCTAATATCCCAGAATGATTTCATTAATGCTTCTCAGGCCCAAAAAATTAATATACTTCACAACTTCATAATATTACACCGAAAGTTTTTAACGACTACTTCATTCAGATGGCTCGTATCTGATTATAGGACCATAAGGTAACGAGATGTAATC
This sequence comes from Pissodes strobi, assembly GCA_016904865.1. NCBI lineage: Eukaryota > Metazoa > Arthropoda > Insecta > Coleoptera > Curculionidae > Pissodes > Pissodes strobi. Next base: position 23,924 of record MU183071.1, on the reverse strand, counting down.
AAGAATTTTGAAAATGAAAGGACATATTTGCTATAAATTTAAAATGAATACTAATAATAAGAATCGTTATCATAATATTGCCGAAAAGCTGCAGCGAGGCCTTTATTAAAATGGGAAACATGGATCTCTCCGAAAATTACATATTGATCCCGAGGCTCAAAAAATCAGGATTTTTCACAACTTAATAATATTACTTTATTTATTTATTGATTTATTTTATTTTATTTATTTTTTTACAAAGATAACTTAGCTAAGTAAGTCATTTCAATTCAGAAATAATAAAGCTGGGGGATTTCAATGCAAACACCAACTGGATCAAACATCACACAAGACCGACAGCGAAGGTAGAGAAGCGGAAGCATTTGCCATCAGTTGCAGGCTTACTCAACTTGTAGCCGAACCACCTCGAATCTCAGAGAGGGGCGAATTCGCCGCCCATCTGGATCTTTTTCTATTCACCAATCCTGACCAGTACACAATTACACTTCGTCCGCCATTAAGTACTTCCGACCACAAACTTATTACAATGTTTTGTAAATTGCCACTTTACAGAAGGATCCACCATTTCCTCACAAAATCTGGCATTACAATTCTGCAAACTGGGACGATAAGGGAGTTCTGCCTAGACATTCCTTGGCTCGACGTCTGCTTTGGCACTGGACGACCCTTCAGTTTGCTGCGAAGAAATCATGCAAGTAATCTCCTCAGCATATATGGAAGCATTCATTTCAAATTTCATCAAGTTAACATCGGAAGAAAAGCCCTGGTTCGACAGAAGGTGCGAAAGAGCTGTAGGTAAGAAACAGCAAGCCTACAAGTACTGGCAGCAAAATCAGACCGCTGAAAATCGCAACTATTTTTCCGAAACGAGAAACGAATGCTAACGTCTGCTCGACGATATTAAGGACAAATACAATCAAAGGTTCAGGAATAAGCTTTTGCAATGCCCCAGTGGCTCCAAGAATTTCTGGTCGGCAGCAAATTCAGTAAGTAATAACTTTATAAAAACGTCTCTCCCACCTTTGACAGACGAACGTGGCATCACGGCGACTATAGCCAAGGAAAAAACAAACACGCTAGCCAAAATGTTTTCCTCACACTGTTTCTTAGACGTTTAGACGCCCCGCAAGACAAGGCTCTCTCCACCATATCGAACATCAACACTACCACGGCAGAAGTCAAGTTTCATCACCGTGATATTTGTAAAATTCTTAAAGAACTAGATACGCAAAGGCAACAGAACCGGAAAAGGATTTGCCCATCTCCAGTCGCTCGAATGCAACCTATTCCAAAAAGAGGCAAAAGAAAAACACGCGCTCAAACTATCGCCCAATTGCCTTGCTTCCAATAATTTCCAAAGTCATGGAACGTGTAGTCAATCAGCAACTACTCCGTCGACTGAGACTTATCACCGCAGACAGAAGCAGATTACAGAAATTAATCAAGACCTGGAGAAAGTTCAAACTTAGGGCGATAGAAATTTGGTCTAGTTTAATGCAGCAAAGACACAAGCAGCCACGTTTACCATTAGGGCCAATATGGCGGGCACTGACATCATTATGGCAGGATCGACCTCCTCGTCAATCGGACTACTGAGTGTCTGGGTTAACAGCAATATGTCCTGGTATGATCACGTTGTTAACATCGTAAAATCAGTATCCCAGAAGTTTTGTGAGCTATTTGGCTACAAAAATCTGTATACACTGCGGCAGTTCATTTTGCTCTACAAGGCGCAAATAAGACCATGCTTAGAGTATGTCTCACACATCTGGGGTGCGGCACCAAAGCACACCCTAAAGCTGCTGGATTCCCTCCAGAAGAGAGCTGTGCGTCTCGTCGGAGACCCGGTGTTATCCCGGGATCTGGATAGTCTGGAACACCGCAGACATGTTGTGGCCGAGATGCCCCTGTTTTACAGATACTTTCACGCCAGATGTTCCCAGGATTTCTCTCGCCTCATCCGGCCCCTGGCAACGAATGTCAGACAGTTACGACAGTCGGCAAGAGCGCACCAGTTCGTCGTACAACTGGAAACACCTAGAACGTCGCTTTACAACAACAATCCTTTTTCTGGCATACTGCATCACTGTGGAACTCACTCCCAGTACATCTGTTTCTCCCTAATTACAACCTACAACTATTCAAGAACTGTGTCAATCAACATCTTCGCACACAGACTGTTCGTCGAGCGCCATAGAATCCCCATTTAGTGTCTCTGCCACTGCTATAAAAAATTATAATTGAGTACAAAATATTACACAGGATTACACAAGTAACATTGGCATTAATAGTGAAGTGTCAAAAGTTATAACGATTATAAAACCTCTAAATGCAATTATAAGATATAACACAAAAAATAGAGTTTAAATTTATTTAGCAAATGTTTCAAACTATTATAGCTGATCGAGAATAAATACATATTTTCTAGCAGCTTGTCTGCAGTTCTGGCCATTCTACTAAAAGGGGTGAAATAGCCGTAATTAGTTCTATGAAAATTTACCGGAAAAAGATCGTTCTTGTTTCCAGCACAAACGAAGATACCAATTCGGCTAAAAAAGTAACTTAAAAGTAAAAGTAAGTTTACAAAATTTGAATGAACTCCTGAAGCCCTGCAGCTCTGCCATAAGGATATCGTGATCCCCCTTGTCAAAGGCCTTAGAGAAGTCAGTGTAAACAACAAGAACACCTAAATGAAACCATAGAAAGTGATCAAGCAACTACGTCTACGAGTTCTACTTTCAATTAGGAATTTAGGCAAAAGAACCTCGTTCATATTGACTCAAGTACGAATACGACTATTACCAAAAATTTAGCTCCCTATAACAATGTATATAACGATGGCGAACCAGAACATTGCTTTGCTCCCGTGCAACTAAGTAAACTAAAGAAACCCGAGTTAATTGAGTTGTTAATTATTCTCTATTTACCAGAGGACTGCAAGTGTGGAGTATTAATCGGTTTCGTAAATGATATGAGTGCATATCGTGAGAAGAAAGGTAATTGTTCGAATATGTATGAGGATCCTAACTCCATTGTTATCTCGTGTGATAGTGTAAATACAGTGATTAGAAAGGAAATTCCTCGGAGTAAGGAGGTGGGCTACCTAAAGTAATAAAGTAAATATGCGAGCACAAAAACAAGGTAATATTCAATCAGTCTATTACTACTGATTATTAAAAAGTAATGTACAAATAAAGAGTAATCAACTCTTAAGAACAAGTTGCGTGACATCTATAGTGTTATCTGACAAAGACGTTGTAAAAATTTCTGTTTCTTCCGGGAAGCCTAACATAGAAGACAACTTTGCTAAATAGACTGCGTCATCTGAGGCTAAGGAAGCTCAACGCAAGCGGGGACGTACTCAGGCCCCACCCATGAAAGCCTCTCTCAATCATCATACTAATTCGATCACACCCCAACAGGTGTCAATTGCCATGGATCAAGCAACAGCTCATCAGAAGGTAAATGGGATTTTATATTAGGAGATAGCATAGAGAAAAACACTAACTGGAAGTTGGTAGGTACGTCCTGGAGGACGGGGACGAGAAATCGCATTATCATAGGTACAGGAAAAGCTAGGGGTATCGAAAACTACCGAATTAAAGCAGTTCCAACGTTGTCACATTTTCATGTGTTCACCAGCAACAATATCCAATTTCTCTCAAGAACTCAAGCAAAATCCTTTTTAATGAATTACGGAAAGAATTTAAAAAAGTCATTGAGATGACAAAAAAACTGCGTATGATGACTATATAGCGTCCTCTAAAAACAAATTTAAAATTTTAAGAGAAACTCAAGCTCTTAGAACTATCTTAACAATAAACAGTGTTCACTGTCTGCTGACGACTTTAACTCCTTTTTTACAACAATTGCCAAAAACATTATTAGTACACTATTTGTTAGTAAGAGTGTGCAGGACGAACACCTTAGCAAAATTCCAATGGTGACTACTTCATTCTTTTTCGGGCCAGTAATGTAGAGTGAGCTAATTGAAACAATAGATAATTATGAAAAAATCAACTGCTTTCGATTTATATGAAATTAATAGTCTATTAATCAAATATCTCTAACACGATTTGATAGAACCTTCACTTCTCACTCATATGTTCAATCAATATATTGAGACGGGAGTATTTCCAGAGGCATTTAAATTGGCCAGGTTTGTTCCGGTTTTTAAAAAGGGTGATCCAAACTGTATGAGTGACTAGACCGTAATCGATAACTCCAGTGTTACAGAAAATATTTGAGTCTCTGATAAAACGACAGTTATCGGGTTACTTCAATAACGTTAATTATTTGGCTCACAAATAATTCGGGTTTAAGGAGCACTGCTCGACTATTCAAGCTGTGTCACGGGTCGTGGGTGATGTAGTTAAGGGTCTTGAGGAGGGTGAGCTTCTGGGCTTAACATTTGCGACCTTAGCAAGGCATTCGACTGCGATTCACATGAGCTCTTGGTACAGAAGCTTTCGAGGTATGGGGTGAGAGGCATTCCTTAAGGGCTTATATATGTTTATTTAATTTCTGGATATCAATGTGTAGATTTTGGAGGGACAATGTCTTCCCCTGTGCCCGTGGCAAGTGGGGTGCCTCTGGGTCCACTATTTTTTATAATCTATGTAAATGATTTATACCATTTCTTGTATCCAAATAAATGCCCTTTATATGCAGATGACACCTCTTTTGTGATATCTAACAAAGATGTAAGTCTGGAGCAGAATATATCTGCCTTGGAGTTAAGAGCCGATACCTGGTTTGCAAATAACACCTTGCAGCTTAATTTGGATAAAGCACAACAGATTATATTTTCTACATATAATGCTATTACGGGTGGTAGATCCGCGAAGCTCTTGGGTATCACTCTGGATGATCGTCTTAATTGGTCAGCTCATATAAATAATTTGACTAAAAAGTTATCTTCCTCTATCTTTGTACTCCGCAGACTTAAAAAGTTAGTAAATCAAAAAACTCGATTAATGGTCTATTTTTCGCTTTTTCATTCGCATCTCTCATATGGAGATTTACTTTGGAGCAATTCATCATCTGCAATGAAAGCATTCTGGATGCAAGAGAAGGCAATTCGGAATTTGCCAATGCCCATTATTATGATCACTGAAAGCCAATTTCATGCCTTTACCTACCCTGTACTTATTGTACCAGCTTTTGGAAATCCACAAAAATTAAAACAGTTACCTCCGAAATGCCAGCTTCCATGACTATCCTACAAAAAGTGCTATCCTAATTAGACCCAATAGATTTAAATATAAGAAATGCTATGGTAATTCCCTAAATATATCTCTATATAACGCCTTACCTGAAAGCGTGAAATCGCTAAGTAATTGTAAATTTAAAATGAGTGTTAGGAGAGCCCTAAGGAGCCATTGTTTTCATACTCTGGATGAATATATGCACACCGCCACTGAAAATGTATTATTCTAATATTTGTTTCTATTTTTCATCTAAGTTTATGTTGGTCGTCTTGTCATATATTTGTATAGGTTTATCTCTTTTATTTATATCTTACTATTGACATTGACGTGTTGTAACTGGAAATGGTATGCAAAAGGTGGTGAGTGGTAATTTTTAGTAAGCATTGATTTTCTAGATTTTCTTTGTTTGTTACTTATCTGTAATTGATTGTTTCCTTTTACTCTTGACTTGTGTAAATCCGTTTTGTATATTGGCACCAATAAATTATATCTATGTCTATGTCAATACTGAGACCGATACTTTGTTTCTTATTTCATTAACCAAAGGGGAATTTCCATGTGACAAAGCTAATTTTAAAAATCAAACCTGTAATGGTAAATTAAAAACGTTTATTGCTATCCATGGGCCTTGTCAACCAATTATAACTTTTCCAAAAAACGATTCAAATAGAAATATCTCTATTTTTTACTATTTACAAAAAAGTCATGCTGGACAAATTGATTCCAGGATATGGTTGTACTATTCCCGTAAAGATAATAAAGCTTACTGTGAACCTTGATGGTTATTCAGCTCTACAACAACTTCCTGGAATCAAAGCACTTCTGGCTGGAAATGCCTGTCAACAAAAATTAAACTTAATACAATAATCTCAGTACCACATCACTTCTTGCTACATACCGAATGCTTGAAATATGAAAAAAATTACTGGTAGTATCGCTGCGTAAAACTCACCTTATTGACACATACAAAAGTTAAACAAAATTGTCCCTTCTATTTTATTCTACCTTTTTGAACACTGCACATAAATAGCCTTGTATTACGTTTTATAATAAGCGACGACACCTCCAACTTCGTAAATATATTAGCCAAGTATTTAAATAAAAACTGGGAAATTTTAAGAATATATAAGCATTTTCAATGATAATACTCAAAGAGTAGATATTATTATGGTAACTTTTGGATATTTTGTTAAAGCTTCTTAGAGCATTTATAGTCTAATTATATTCGAAATGGCTTTAGCCGGGAGAATGGGTCGAGTGAATAAAAACAAGAAAATACTTATAAGCGTGGCAGGAATTTACTAATGTCTCAGTATAAGCGAGGAACAGTAACGTCAGTTAGCTCGAATCCTTTGAAGTATTGAGATCGAAGAGCACCGGCAGGCAACTGCTTGCCTGACTTTGCCGTCGTTGAATCACGTCCTATACGAGGGGACGTGCAATTCGTTAAGTTTTATTGTCGCATGGAGTCAGTTTCTACTAATAAGTCGTTTACAATTTAATTATTTTATAATTTCATTCGACACTCCAATTTTAATATATTTAGGAATAATATTTAGATTATAGATGCTTCACGACAGGTTCTTAAGAATGTGTGAAAGTTAAAATGAAAACTAACAATAAACAATGCATTTAATAACAAGTTTTGTATAATGTAGCTTATACTACAAAAATATTAATTTCATCGAAAATGAAGACAAGTTTAGTATAAAGCCAAACTAATATAACTCTAAGGTATATGTTTCTGATAAATCAATAATAAAAAAGTTTCCCATATAGGTAACATGTAATTTTCTACTACACTCCCAGTGGGGCACCCGGCACCCTGACCCTGTATGTAGCAGTCGTAGAAAAAGTATAGTGTGTATACGTGCTGAAAAGACTTTATGACACTCGTCTACGGCTCGTGTCACCAAACTCTCTCATTGGTGTGAAAAGTCTTATTTTCAGCACTTATACTATTTCTATTTTGCGGTCAAAATGATTCCATTTTGATACGCAAATGCGTGTCGAAAAGAACTTTTTTTCGATACGGCTTTTGTTGATTGGTTGCTAGGATATTAACAAAATTGGTCAATGTCAAGACCCACTATTTCGACACCTCTTTCAATGGGATTTATAGTAATAAAGACGTCAAAAATGACAATTTGGCCTCCCAACTGTTGATCGGGACTAGATTAAATTAATAGTTTTCATTAAAAAATCTTCGAAATAGAAAAATAGTATAAAATACACGTTTTAAAAGACATTTAGCTCACTCGCACGTCGCACGTTAGGAAACTCCACGCAAGCGGGTCGTTTCCTAATTTCGTGCTAGTGCGAAAAAATATGGTATTTTAAAACAAGTATTTTAATGTACTATTTTTTCACTATAAAAAAAAACGGTTCTTTATAGGCCGGAATCAATCCTATTGGTTTTGGGTCTGTGGTTTTGACGGTCACGCCACGCAGTGTCTTAGACTTAGATATCTAAACTACCAATTTTCATGCCCATACTAGTTTTATAACTCTACTCCCTTATCACCCGTAATTGAAATTTGGAAAAATGATGATGGTGTTTTTCCCTTTGCAATTGCATTGTTTTAGTTTATTTAGATATGAAATATTTTCGTTTTTATTGGTTCCACCCCTATGCTATGAATGGTAACTATAAGTTTAATCTTACATTTTATGATTAATACAAAACCAAATGGTTTGAAAAGAGAACATGATTGACTAATGAATGTCAGGACTGTACAATTTTATGAATAATATTTTCATGCCTAATTTTTATCTCTTCCCTTTTTAAAAAAAAACAAGTAGGTATATATTTTAATTCTAGATAATATATACTCATACCTGAAAGGATCTTTTGGGAATCTAAAAAAATGATTTTTCACCATCACTTTTACTGAAGCAGATATCCACTGCACAAAATCCAACCATCGTTATAGAAAAGGAAACAACAGACCCTAATTAATGTCTTCCTCGCCCTCGTATAATACGTTTGTGCTAAAACTCCCCAAAGTTTCTGCGAGTCTATGAGAAAACTGGATTGAACCGCTCTTACCTCCGGCGGCAAAATCGAGATTTTTATGCATTTGACGCTACCGTTCATTAATTCTACCGTGCTAATGTTACTGAGTATTTACTTCCAAATTTTTAGTCGTCAGTACTTTATTCACTTCGTAAGCTTACTCGTAGTCTTGAAGCGAAAGCTTCGAATTCTTACAATCCGTTTGTATCCGTTTATACATCGGATCCGTTCGGCTACATAATTAAACATATATTTAAACAATAAGTTCTGGTTTCTCTGACAAAATCGGCCCCTTGAAATATATCCCGCCTATCTCGTTAGAGAAACCAGGCCTTTACTTTGCAATATTGTTTAAATATATGTTTTAATTAATTAGCCGAACGGATCCGATTTATAGACGGATACAAGCGAATTCTTAAGAATGCGATGCTTAACAAATGATTATTCTGCAAGTCTTAAGTTGTTTCGCGTTTAAAACCAAATTACTCTTTGTCACGACCAATTGTTTTTAGATATTCTAGTTCTTTCAAAACAATAATAAAGACCAGTATCAAAATGTCTTCAGCTTCTGGTAATAATGACGATGATTATAAAGAAAATATGATTAGCGACAGTAAAGCGGTCTTAGCAAATGTAATAGAACCGTATAAAGTTGTTCTTAACAGGTCATTGGTAACGCAAATAGCAGAACAAAAAGGAAAAGGATGAAAAGCTATAAATAAATAATACATACTGGAAATGAGATAACCTCAAGTCTACGGAAAAAGTATTAAATAAAATGAAGTACTTCGTAAAGAAAAAAAACTGATATTTTAGCAATTGGGGATAAAACAATAATTAAATTACTAGAATAGAATAGTATATTATTTTATATGGAGGAAAAGTGATACTTTTCATGGCGCGCTCGTGTTTAACAGCCGAACGGAGTGAGGCTGGTAATAGAGAGCAAGCCATGAAAAGTAACTTTTCCTCCAAATAAAATATGCTGTTTTTCTTCAAATGTCGACAAATTAATGCAAAAACATCTCTTTTTAATAGTAATAATATCTAATTATTATTAAAGATAAATGGGTTCGCAAGGCGGCTTAGACCACGGTCGTAGGTGGCCTTGCTTAGACCGGTGTCGGTGAATATAATGTAACATAAAGCTGTCAGTGGACACTGTCAACAATAATTATTTTTTAAGATTGCGTCTCCGATTGCGTTTTAATTCCGTATTGATAAGCAGTTATTGAGTAAGTTCGATTAAATAATAGCCAATTTGTTCATAAATTAGTGATTTTTAGAAATGCAGTCACAAATTGAGTGATAAATACAAATTGTAGTTTAATAAATCTTGAGATGTTGACGCTTATTTTGTTGTCTGTTTGTATTGTATCTATGTTGCTATGACAACACTTGTACCTCCGCCGGCGGAAAAGTGAAAAGTAAAGCTCCGGCGGAGGAAAAACGAAACTTCACGGCCGCCTACACAGTCGAGTAATGACGGATTTACTGACGTTTGAAGAAAAAATAGTCTATTATATACCTGGGTTGAGAAGTAAGCCATTATTTACCGAACAGTGTTATAACCTGAGGCGCGTAGCGCCGAAGGATATAATGTGCGAGGTTAATAATGGCCTTCTCACCCGAGGTGTATATGAGGAGCTTGCATGCAAAACCGGCCAAATCCATTTTTCAGCAATTTTAATATTTTTATGTTTTCTATATAAATCGAACAATCTCTATCATCCAGCATCGAAGTTTGCATTCAAAACCGGCTATTTCTGCGTTAAAAATGCATTTAAACTTTGGTTTTGCACCAAAACCGGCCATATCCATACACCTTGTATTGTGTAAATGCGACTGTTTACATGAAGAGGTTGGTGTCCATATATAATATCATTTTGTCAAATATTTTTAGTTTTGTTTGATATGTTATAATGTTACCAATAATGTCTTATTTTTCATTTATTCTAATACAAAATATGTAAACTTTATACAAAACCGGCTATATCCAAATTGACTTTTAATTTTTTTGCAAAAATATCAATAATACTAAAAATCATTTAAGTCAGTTGAAATGGTTACATTAACAAAAAGCAAATTAAATCTTCTCAGTAAAAAATAAGTGTATAGACGAATGAGTGAGAAGTTTCTCACCTCTCCTGAAAGTTTTTCTAAAATGGATTTAGCCGGTTTTGCACGCAAGCTCCTCATATATAGAATTTTTTTTTACTACTAACACTGGTATATTACCATATTTGGTAATAATAAGTCAAGAAAATAATAATACCAAAAGACGTTTTCTTGAAATGATAGAAACCCATCTGCATCAAGATTGTCTCAATAAACAAACGGATATTGAAGATCTAAGTGTCATTTACTCGTATTTATTGATAACTCTCAATACACCAAATTATGAATCAAATGACAACTCAATGTCCTCCTCAGAATAAAATTCTTACATAACAAGAGCAACCAAAAACTAGATCTCTTATATCCTGTTGGTTATTATATAAAAATCAACTTTAAACTGAATAATTAGATGCAAAATCTTAAGTATTTACATATAGGTATAGTTATATATATTTTTACAAACATCGCCACTTCAAGTAGATAGATTTAAATTAAGCGCCAAAAAATGTCAACAAATCACAGCCTTCAATGTGTCCCCATCAATAAATATTAAAAATGCGGGAAACAACTCAATCTTTATACGAAATCTGTTTTATAGCCATTAGTTAAAATCCATCGGTGCCATGTTTGCGCACAAAATTCAAGTGTTTAAATTTCAAATCTCTATATAAAATAACTCAAAGGAGAATTAAAAGCCAAAATGTAAAAACAATGCATAAAGCACACACTGAAGACTGATCCAATGTTCAATAACTATATATGCCAAATTGAAACTCACTTTGCACTTAAGTCACATAATATATAAGTCATAGATCGTAAGAAAATACACATTATGTACGTAAATTTCTAAAATAGTGTTAATACAATAAATATAAACCCATTGTAACATTCCACTCTGTATTGCAGCCTTGAAAAAGGAATCAATAAAATTTCCGAAAGCTCGGCGTTAGTAAAAAACGAGTATCAATACTTACCCCAAGACCGCTACCCCAAGAAAACTAACAGTCGTTATATATATATATATATATATATATACTGTCGTAATTCTTGGGTTTAGGTTCGTTTGAAAAAAAGAACTTTTTCAGATTGACGTTTCGCCCGTTGTTTCAGGCATTTTCAAAATTTTTAATAATCTAAAACAGGTCATTGTATAAATTGGACTTAATAAAAAAGAGATTTGAACATTTTTACAACATTAAACGAATTAAAACGAATGGATATAAATTAAAACATGTATAAATACAAACAAACATATATATAGTCAAAACGGCACAACGATTTCTTCAAAAAGGGAACATACCTTGAAAATAAAACAACTGCACTCTATAGTGGCAGATCACACAATGTATGCGGAATGCTTGTTATCATTTTAATTCCTAAACGGTAATTTTTTCTCACGCAAAACATATCGATTCGTTCTCCTTAAAGAAACAATAATATTTTTGATTTTGCTTGAATTTGCCGCTTAAAATACAACACGATTACATGACACAAGTAGAGAATGTACCACTTTAATTTTTGCCTATTAAGTTGTTATATATATTACTGAGTCCTCCGATATCAGTACGGTCGTTTATCGCATTTTTATCTTTTTTTATTTCTATCATTTATATCAAATTTAAGCGAATCTCTTGTCTTCGTAAATTTTATGTCCAAAACGTTTAAAATGTTGCTAGATTCTTTTCCCATGGTAAATTGAATTCTATTGTTTAGGGAATTCAAAAATGTAAAAAGTTTCTATTGGTTCCTGTAAAGATGCAAAATAGGTCATCCTCGACCACATATCTACCAAAAAAAAAAAAGAATTCTGATTAATGAATTATTAGTGTTGAATAAATGCTGTTCAAAATCAGCCATAAAAATCTCGGCAAATAAAGTCGAAATTGGAGAACCCATTGGTAAACCATTAATTTGTTTGAATATTTCATAATTATATTGGAAATAATTTCGATCTATACATGTACAAATTATAGATTTGATATCGCTTTTTTCTTTTACTAAATTATCAGAGTTATCTATTAGTCCATTAATAATAGGTGAAAGTTCTTTTAACGGTATGGAGCTAAACACTCTTCATATTAAAGGAAACCAACATGGGCGTAGACAGGGGGGGGGGGGGGCGGGGGGGGGGGGCCCCCCCCCCCCCCCCCGGGGGAATTTAACCGACTCATTTTTCAACATATCATTCATGCAATGCCATTCAAGATGGTGCTGAATCCTTGTTTTTTTTTTAACGATTTTAACGACTTTTGGGTGCAAATTGGGCGTGGCATCCTCAAAATTTTCCGCCTTCAGCGACTTAGCCTCTCCTGCGGGTCCCACTGCGCCCTTATCCACAGTTCGCCCCCCCTGAGAAAAAATCCTGTCTACGCCCATGGAAACCAATATTGCATTATTTGGAATTTTTAATCAATGAAATCAAAGGAGTTTTTAAGTGCATACTTAGAATCGAATTTAATGAATTTTGGTAAAATATTCGTAACGAATTTAATTTGTAACCTGGAGCATTCACATATGATACTACTGGTCTGATAATTTTATAACCCTACATTAGAATTATTAGAAAAGGAGTCGATTAAATTTATCAATTATATCCCGAAAATTACAGATAAAGTTTCAAAAAATGAAATAAATTTAACTGTAAAACAATTCAGGTTAATAAGAATAATCTAGGGAGAAGACTAATAAACAATAAAGACAAAATTGACAAACAATCTAAATCTGGTGTTTACAAAATAAATTGTGTGAACTGTGAAGCTGTATACGTAGGACAAACTGGTCGAAACTTAAATATTAGGATTAAAGAACACAAAAAATCGATTTTAAATAATATTTAAAACTCTCGCTTAGCAAAACATTGTATAGAAAATGACCATTTTATAGATACGTATAATGTCAAACTTTTACACACGGAAACAAAAAGCAAAAGGCTGAACCTTTTGGAGTACCTACCTAGAAATACAAAAGTCACAAAAAACAGACTTTGTAAATACGAACGACCAACTGACCTGCTCCTGAAACACCTGACATAATTGACAGTTAAATAAAAACAAAATACCGTCAGGCGGTTTAGTAGAGTATAACAATTTTAGATTTTAGTATACAACTACTCTTGATAAAGGCCTCATCAAGCCGAAACATATGTAGAGAAAAATATCTCAATAAATTATTTTGAAACATCTAAAAACAGTACTAATCATCCCTAATATTATTATTCAACGATGTTTCACAAGGATCCTACCACCGAAACTATTCATTATATACAGAAAATACCACGAGCTACCGGATTAGTATACAACTCACATTCTACATAGGCATATATACTTTTTGGACTCGAATGTGTATTTATAAACAAAACAAATTAGTTTAGAATATCACACATTTCATTATGTGTTAAAATAAAAATATTTCATTTGTATACAGTAAAAATGGGTTACTTATCTCTGTATCAATTTGTGCATGATAAGAAGCGAAATTGTTCTAAAAATTTGCTGCTATAAATACACGGAGATTGGTCAATCAATAATTAATACATACACATATAAGTGATCTCTACTTCGTTGTGGCTCATTTATATATGCTTTTAAAAGCAATTTTTAATGTAAAGCTTCCTGGTTTCCTAAAATTCATAAAATTTCTCGACGCTTTAATTCACTTTGCAAGTGAATATCGTTGTCGCTTGACCTTGCCCCCACTACATCCTTTTTCACTATAGCCCCATTTTGGTCAAAATCTCGTTCTTCATTACGCCATTCAAATCATAGCCGGAATCACCAACTAAAGACGCACTCCCATGAACTGACCGTATTACAGTGGCTCCATTATTTTAATGTGGGGGCAATAAATTGCACCCACTAATGTGGGTATTTGTAATTTTGATTTCCGTTTAGCTTTAGCTGTATTTATTTCTTCAACTTCAATTTTTACAACTTTATAAGCGCTCCACCTCGAGTATCTGCGGCATCATTTAAAAAATAATTATTCATAAATTCAACACTTTCACTTTTAAACCCTTATAATTTTTTACAAGCATCGTATACTTTTACGTTGTTTATAAGTTTTTCGAGCGCGCCATTTTCTGTTTGAAATTTTTATTACAAGTATGGAACTAACCAGCCTTTCATAAGAGCGAGAACTTACTTTTAAGTAGGAGTTTCTACTCATTTTATTTACTGAATTTTAAGCATATTCTCAATATTAAGACGAGTAAGGACAGTATTTACATATGAATATGAGTAAATACTTTTATTATTCAACTAGCAACAAGTAATAACTTACCAATTGTAACGTAAAAGCTTTTACATTCTTATTCAACTGACTCATTTGGTTATAAGCATCCCTGATTTAAATGGTTTAACGGCTTCGATTTGTCAGACATATAGACTCTTTTATCAAATGAAAACTATCTTCTGTGGGAAAAATAACAACATTTCAAATTCGTTAAGATTAAATTATATACCAAAATAATCATCTAGTTTAAGTTAATACTTCGCTTTCTTTTCAGCTTAAATATAATGAGATATACTGACAAGCGATCAGTTTAAAATATAATCTGATACCACGGCAAAATAAACTACTCTTCAAAACTTTAGATGTTTTGGGAACGCGGTCTGGTTCTAAACTTTTAAAACTTTTACGAACTTCAACGCGCCTTCCAGGGTTGGACAGGTAAATTCTAAAAACTTTAAAAATGCATCAAAGCTGATGCAGCTGCTCTAGGAAAAATGTACGTTTATTTTTGACATCATTTTTAGATTGCTTATTGCATTTTATAGACATCCTTTTGGGATTTTTAGAGAAAATGGACAACAAAAAGCGACTAATCTTTAGTAAAAGCTATGGACGCTTGCCATAGCGACCATTAAGTGTTAAATCAGGCGTTATACCTACAAGGTCTTACAAAAAGTGTTGAAGATCAATTTTAAACAATACGTTCAGTGATTTAAGAGTAATGGGTAGTATTTCATTTCACTCACGTAAATCAATATGCTTGCACTGTTGTGTAACATTCAGATCTAAGTTATTTCCAGTCCCCTTGTAGGACTAGTCAAATTCATATAGGCAACTTATTTGCCAGACTTCATCAACATGTTTTCGTCACAGACCCACATCCAGCACTTCATTAAAATTAAAAACAAAGTATTATCAGCTCTGATAAAATTTACATCTTCATACTTTATAATATAAAGAAATGAGAGTCATCCTTCTACACTTTATGAATTCGTAAAAATCACACTTTAAATTAGATATTTAAAGCAAATGTGAAATAATTTATAAGATTTGAGGAAAAATCAAATAGCATTTTGTTATCTATAGTTTTCAAAACTTTACTGCTAAATTCTGATATAAAGTTGGACGCGCAATTGTGATTTAATTTAAAATAAAATATTATACTTAGCAGTTTGGCGCTCGACGGCAAATTGCTACCAAAACCAAAAATTAAGAAGTAAGTATATTATATTCGGATAAAATACCTTGAAATACGGACACCACTAGTCTTCGTATCAGTCCTTCCAGCACCGCCTGAAAAACACCTACGCTAGCTCAGCTCAGGTTGGTCCGATGTATTTTTTTTCATTCTTACTAAACAAGTTCGAAAATGATGTACCTGGATATGAAAGTAAATCAATATAGGTTAAAGTCCAAGTCGAGGTTTACTTTTTTCGGCAAAGCCCTATAGTTGTTATTACAGACACAGAAAAAAAACTTGGAAATAAAAGAAACGCAGTACAAACTCAAGTAGTATCGAATCAGCAAATAATTACCTGTCGTGGTCTACGCTACGTTCTAGATTCTCCAATTCGAACAAAATAACAACAGTAATTGAGGCCAATACTTTTATATTGGGAAAAATAAAATGAAGTAAGCTCTTCTAGCCTTATAAACGAATTCGCTGGATTGGGAGAACCCAGCTACCCTGTAGTGAAATTTCGAAATGTCACCGATTACTGCTTAACTAGGCACATCCTCTTGTCAACTTGACAGTTAAATTGAAATTTAAAAATGTGACATTAAAGAAATTGTAATTTAGAATGTTATTCTCCTGTATACGCTCTGCCCGAACCCTGCAACCTAGATGGCGATAACTTATCCGGATGTTACCACATAAACTATTCTATATTAATTTAACTTGGTTAGTATACCTTTTCCGTAAGCCCAAGTTTCAAGTTCCTAACAGAAACCAAATCTTGAAATGCTATGTTACGTTTTTGAGATTAATGTCAGAGAAAAGATAAGTAAAATATATAAACTTCCTCGGTTATGAAATGTACTGGAAATTATCCAAAAATTCATTACCCGAGAGAGTAAACTAATGGAACTATGCCGGCGTAGCTACACTTCACAAAGGTTCTATATAAATCCTAGTGTTTAAAATATTCGATATCAAACACTATCATAAATATTCAAGCTGTTAAAAATACGGTCTAAGTTTCTAAATTTTGGGTAATTTTTAGGTCTTTACGGCGATGCCAAAATTCTTTCTAATCTCTAACAGGAAAATATAATTGTCGAATAAAAAGTTCACTTATCTGTGTTTAGGGACGTCTCGAAAATCAGACAGAAATTTTTTTAATCCTTCTTCGGTCCTCTAGTAAATAATTTGTCACTGTCAATTAACCAGTTAAAAATGTGTCCAACTGACATCCGACATTCTCTGCTGTCATCCAAAATACTATAGAATAGTTTAATTCGTAAGGTTCCAAAAGAGTTCTTAACAACCCTACGGGGATCCGAAACTAAAACCCTAAAACAGAAATTAATCCATCAAACAACTTAACATGAAAATAATGGGAATGCCGAACTCGGCCCCCCTTGGGATAATCGCCATTATGGCCGTTGGTAGAATTTATACCTTCTACGAAATCAACCTCCCTTTCCCGAAAGTTTGAATCGGTTTTCACCCTATTTAATCTCGAAATAGAAATAGTTTTCGGGAGCTACCTTCTCAATCCAAGGAATCTTCTTTGGCTACTGACGAAACAAAACAACTAAATCAACAACAACCAATTCTCCTGTTTTTTTCCCATCCTTCTAGATTAATTTACAGAAAATTCTGTAAACACGTCAAAATTGTTCCACTGTCATTCAACTAAATACCTTAAATTACAATTTAAATACTGCTGTCAAGAACTAGTGATGTTCGGCCTTATCGAAAAAAATAATAGAGATGGTTTTCCAACTGATATACCTTCCTTGAACGACTTATATAAATAAAAAGAATTTCTACCCGTAACAACAATAAGAATATGTAGGGGAGGATACACATTCACACGATTTTTTTCGAGAGTCGCAAATATTATTTAAGAAACAGAAATTAATGAACATATTATACATTCTTATAAGCTTTATGGTTATATTTCTAAGCTTAAATTAAGTATTTGCTTTAGTTTAAGAACAAAAAATATTAGATAATATTGTGATAAATGTAACCAAGTTGGGGTACATTGATTTAATGATATAAGCAGATTCTTTTAAATATGTTTCATTATTAAAAATAAAAAGTAAGGAAATAAGATAATCAATCCAATAGGGAAGTCAATGACTTAGCTAAATAAATTTGAAATAATTCTTAAAATGTCGGCTTTAAGATACGCTACGGAATTAACTAGAGATTGTAAAAAGAAAGGTGCATTTTAAATGTAAAAAGCAAAGACATTCTAATGGTACCCTTGGTGACAGTAGGAATTAGAAACTTTAAATAATGTCGAATATATTTACCGACGACGGCGACGCCTTGATATTCATCAAAGTCATATTGAAGTATAATTTTACTTTCAAGGTGTTTTACACTTCTTTATCAAATTTAATTCCCCTCAGTTTTCTGGCCTTGACTGAATAAACATGACCATCTCAAGATCTGATAAGTCAACTTCGAATAGGCAAAAGTTTGAATCTGACGAAGAATCTTTTATTTCAATGTGGCTGAAACAACTGGCGGAATTGCTATCTGTTTGAAACGATTTTCTCTTGGTTCTTTTCTTTGCCTGCTTACTAGCATCTGGGTACAAACCTCTAATAAATTGCTAGCTGTTTTAAGTTCTTATTTGCGTGGTTTTTATTCTTTAATGATCTTTTTGAACATTAAAAATGTTTCTGTTATCTTAGTATAGGGCCTCAAATCGTAAAATAGTGCATGCTACATTTGCCACACATGACGTCATACGCGTGAGAGACCGTGTTAGTTTGTTTATTTAAACTTAAATTTGATTATAACGTATCGGAATCGGTTCAAATGACTAAAATAAATTGAAACTAACTGAAACTAATGGAAAGTTGATTGAACGACTAACCAGAAGTAACTAAAAATAACCAAAAGCACCAATGGGCTAAAACAAAACGGAACAGGTTAAAAATATTGCAGTAAAGTTATGGCTAATTATATATTCATCGATTTTCCTATCTAAAAGTGAAGGGTAATTTTTAGGTCTTCATATCTGCATCTTTTTTATTAATTTTTGTTTTAATAATGATAATGTTTAATATTATTTTAAAAAATGCATTTTTTAAATTATATATATTATAAACACTCGTGTTTGTATTTTTACATTTTTAAACTCTGCTTTTAGAAACCATTTGAATTTCAACACAAATCACATTTTTGCGTTTTTATTCATCATTTTCAATGTCCCCCCGGTTGCATCTTTGCGAAGTACTGTGATTTTTTTTGTTATGTGTTTGTATTTGCCAATTCTTCTAATCATTTTTTCTGGAATATCAGTGTGATCTTTCACTTTCCTCCTTCTTTTCCTTTCTTATTAAAGCTGGCTTTCTTAATAATTTTTGATAAGGGCCTTACAAATTCAGGTATTAATGGTTATAATTTGAAGTTGATGGAATCAGTTCGGGTGGCACTGTACTTTTGGTATTAACATCCATTGGAGGTGTTAAGCGCTCCTGATAGGCAGTTGGTGATTCCGCTGTTTCTAACTCGCTAATATTGTCTATAGAAGCTTGAACTTGGGGACCTAATTTTAAAGTGAGATTTTACTGGCGTTCATTTAAATAAGGATCGCGAGACGCAAAATCGTTATCTGAAAATCACAATTTATTAAAAGGTAAATGATTCAAAATCTACAATGTTAGCAAGTATTGGAAACTCATATATTTATAAATCTATTGCAGGCTGAATTATATGCCAGTTATTAAATGATTGGCTTTAAGTGGGCCAAATACTGTCACATCAAAAGGTTGCAATTTACGCGAAGTATGTGGAGGAAAAGACAAGTACACAATATGCGATGCAAGGTTGTCACAAACTGGCAAGATGGGATTTTCCTTTGTGTAGTTCATATGTTTTAGTATATGTTTAGCACTTCCAAAAAAAAAAACTTCTGATGCTTTCGATAGAAAGTAGTTCTTATGATGGACTCTCGGGAACATAAAAATTGGTGGAATTGTATTCTCAATAGCTGTTAGTTATAATACCCCCAATTGTTACGAGTTCAACTATTTCGGTCGACACGATTTGGCCTGCTACGCTGAATTTTTTCTGTCAAAACTATTGGCATGCTAAGAACTACTGTGGTAATATAAATGTTTTTCTTCAAACGTCAGTAAATCCGTCATTACTCGACTGTGTAGGCGACAGTGAAGTTTAATTTTTCCTCCGCCGGAGCTTTACTTTTCACTTTTCCGCCGGCGGAGGTAAAAGTGTTATCATAGCAACATAGATACAATACAAACAAACATCAAAATAAGCGTCAACAACTCAAGAGTTATTAAACTAAAATTTGTATTTACCACTCAATGTGTGACTGCATTTCTAAAAATCACTAATTTAGGAACAAATTGGTTATTATTTAATCGAACTTACTCAATAACTGCTTATCAATACGGAATTAAAACGCAATCGAAAATGCAATTTTAAAAATATAATTATTGTTGACAGTGTCCACTGACAGCTTTATGTTACATTACTATAGCAACAACCTGAGCCTATTCACCGACACCGCACCGGTCTAAGCCGCCTTGCGAACCCACTTATCTTTAATAATAATTATTATTACTATTAAAAAGAGACTTTTTGCATTAATTTGTCGACATTTGAAGAAAAAACAGCATATTTTATTTGGAGGAAAAGTTACTTTTCATGGCTTGCTCTCTATTACCAGCCTCACTCCGTTCGGCTGTTAAACACGAGCGCGCCATGAAAAGTATTACTTTTCCTCCATATAAAATAATATACTATTTCGTCTAGGATCCTCATCTTACCCAGGCTACATGGCCTGAAAATTTCAGCCCTCTAGCTAT
>MU183070.1:214029-235321 GCA_016904865.1 Pissodes strobi | reverse complement strand
TCGACGTCGTCGGGTTCGCATTAAAATATCCTTAATGTCATCGTCACGAGCTTGATTGCCCTTCTGATATTTCTTTGGCATTGGTACTTCAAAGCTTCCATAATTTTTTAAGTTCAGGTCAAGCCTCGCGAATAGTCTTGGCTGTTGCCTCTCAGGATACAGGTCCAAATAGTCGGCGGTGGCAAGATTTGTATTTCTATTACTTTTAATATAACATTCTAATATGTCATATTTTTCTTCACTGGCATATCGCGTGGCGATATTTAGAAATCAAAATTTATGAAAATTTAAACAAAAACTACCAAGTAGCGTTTCGAGTGAATAATGTCACTTTTCAGTAAAATGACTTAAATGCCGCCGAATCACCATAGCAACACTATCATTTATTACGGCAAATGGCTTCCGCCGTCATGGTCAACTCAGTTAAAAATCAACTTTGTCGTTTTTTGACATAAAAATAATATATTTTTATAAAGTGTTATACATCATAAGAAAGGAAAAAATATGTTCTTTTTAAATGTGGTAAAAAACAAAATGACCGCCATAAGAAAAAACGAAGTTGATGATGGTTTCTCAGAACCGAAACGTCAGAACTAAAAACTGATTACATGGGTGCATCGAGCGTAAAAAGTTGTCCTAACAATGTTTTTACAGATTTTAATAATATGTTTAAATAAAAAAAGTACAGCGCGTTTTCGAAAATACAACTTTTTGATTTTTTCAAAATATCTCAAAAACAAAAAGAGAGAAAATCGTTATCAAAATGGCGTTGAATTGGGAATTGAATGGCCTACAACTTCCGCCATTTAACCATTTTTCTATCTCACATAGTTTAGAAGATACCCATACATGTATACCCAATTTGGGCCACACTGTATATACCTGGGGCCGGTATTCCGATTGCAGCATGGCACGCGTTGTGTTTTAAAGGTTTTCAAAACATCCTATGTCTTTCGCGAGGCAGACAATCAGGTAAGAGTTACACGTCAAAAAGGAAATTTGAATGCCTGGGAATAAAATAAGCCACGGGTATGCTAAGCAAGTCTGTAAGTAAGCAAGCCAAAAGAGAATCCTTGGGAACTACAGAGACGATCTAAAACTGGGCGACAACATAGAGAGTAAGGGAAGGTGTGATAGGGAAATAGAAGAGAGATTACTATGGGGGTAAAATAGCGATCGGGACATTAATTCTGGCCCTATGTTCAGAAGGCTTTACGAATGGGCGAAAATATCTAATCTTTAATGGTACTGGATAGTATTATTTAGCTGAGGCATCCCCACATTCGTGTATTTATTTCGCGATTTAAATCCTTAAATATTAGAGATTTAAACCCTTAACATGAGCACTCTTAACTTAGTGCAGTGCTAATATCGTCGTTCCGATATATGTTCAAAGTCTTGACTTATAGCACTAATATGTAAATTTATTAATTTCCATATTTTCATCTTAAGCCTTAAAACATATTCACGCTTGCTTTAATTTCTTCATGATTTCACAGACCCGTTTACAGCCTGAAAGGACGGGCTATAAACAGATTACATTTAAGCGCTGAAGCATTGCGAGATATGCAGCTTAAACATTAAGTTAAGCCGGTACAATTAGCGACGGTTGTTTTGCCAAGTATAGATAGCTACTTTCGGTTCCGTTTGTGAATTATTAAACATCAAAACGTGTAATTGCCGGAACACTTAAGGGGCAATTAGTAGTTAAAATAATGATTGAAGAAGGCCTTTTTTGGTGTGTTTAATTTAAGTATATATTGGACCCTCTAATTCTAACATCTTCCCAAAAGCGTGCCTACCGGGGGTGGCGGAAAGAGGAGGCTCATAGCATATCCTTAAAATATCTATGAAAATTCCACTCATAATTGCTAGCGGCTAAATAGGAAAGAAACAGATGTAAATATCGAAATAGAAAGATCAGTTCCAAATAATGTCATCAATTTAGAACCAATTCGCAGTAAATTTGATTTTGGTACAGAGGAGTTAATTGGCGGTGTGGCAAGAATATTGATGGATTGGGATTTCAATAAGAAGAAAAAGGAGTACGTAGTTAAAACGATATGGAACATAACGGCAAAAATGCTACAAAATATGTATTTTGACAAATCCAATTCATACCATATATTCAGCATTTAAAAAATTCCGTATTACCCCCAATTCAAAACGAAACGATGCAAAGTAGCAGGCGAAATCACCAGTAATAATATAGAATAAAACTACCCCAGAGGGTCTATTTTCATGAGGACTAGCTTGGCAACGAGGTGAAGCAGCACAGTGTTCAGCAAATTATTTGGATTTTTTTTAACTTCCATCCCATTTTGAAAAATACAATGAATCAAAAGGTTGGTGCAAGAATAATCCTATAGGAATCGATGACATTTTTAAGGGGACGAAAATTTCGGATTAAGAGATTGGACTGGACATCAACAAGCAAAAAATCACCAAACGTTACCATCCCTTAAGCGCAATATCAAATTTGGCCAAAACTAGTGTTAATAAACAGGAGCTAATTAAGATTACTGTATGTACATTCCTCATCAGGTTCTATAAAACCATATCTTCAACTTAACAATGATCATTTAAAACTTGTAACAAACCTTCGAGAAAAATAACCATGCTGTCAATATCATAACTGTAAATATTAAAAACAAGTGTTTTTTAATAAATTACATAGTGTTGGATTTTCATCAAGTAACAGTCAACTCAATCAAGAAAATGTCTATTTACAACGACTAACGCCTGTAAATTTGGAATCCTTTTTAATCCTTTGGATGCACTTTTAAAATTATTTATAATAAAATGAGAAGAGTTAATATCTGTCAATATCGGGACTTCGACAATGTTCAGAATTTCCGGGGTTCAGTCACGATGTAGGCAAAAGAATCCTGATATATTATTTGTTCACTGGTACGCTCACTGTTTGATTTTAACATTTGCAGATGCTCACACTTCTCGCTCAAATAACAAATTAATTTTAATTTTTTTTTGAACCATTCGTTTCTAGAAAATAGTTGTGTCAAGTCTAGGAGAAATAGCCGACAGTGTCAATATGTCACATAAAATATTAAAATCGGTGTCAACAACTACATAGGTGCGGTTAATGCAGTGAAATTTAAAAACAGCTCTTGAAGTTATTCCAATCATCAAACAATACGATGTCAAAATAAAAGCCGTGGAATTACTAACTATTACTAGCTGGCCGGTATAAACAATTATTTCTTAAATCATTTATGACCACAAAGGTGGGGGTGATAATTAACTTTATAATTAACCACTTTAATTAGTGGACTGTATTAAAATAGGGTGGTGGAGTTTTATACATAGGTTGTGATTGAAACATGTATTTTAGGTATTACGTACTTTAATAATGCAATAATTAATTGGCATTAAATATGATAAATATCTAAAATAATTTCTAACTACTTTCAAGCATTCCTTCTTTCACACATAAAACTAAATAAGTACTGTAGATATGGCTAACTATTATTAAATGTCTAAGAAAACTTCTTGATTACTTGAATCTAAAATGAACTCTTTCTTTACTGAAATTAATTGAACTTTATTTTTCAACTAACTACCTTTCCGTTCACACAAAATACCTTCTACTTTCCGTCTTCTTCGATTCTCACAATTAACTTTGCCAGGGATATAAGACTTCGAATATTTGACTGGAACCTTGAGCAGAGGAATAGATTTGTCTCCTACAAATTTCCATCTGCCATTTTACCTTCTTCTATCTATAGATATATTAAATTAAAAACGATTAATACTGATTTTCTTGACGGAGTGACATTTTGTTTTCCAGCGATGGTTGCATATAACGAAATCTATTATATCGACAATTCAGGTTCGGACTAAGCAGTAACTGAAATATAATGCTTTAAATGCGCAAATTGCTATTACTCCTTCTTCTTCTTAGTCACCCTTATCCGGTCCACTCCTGGACATAGGCCTCTCCGAGTATTTTCCATTCCTGTCGATTTTGAGCTAGTTGCGTCCAGTTTCTACCGGCAACCTCCCTGATATCATCGAGCCAACGCTTCTGCGGTCTTCCTCTACTTCTCCTTGTTTCTCTGGGGCGCCAGTGGATCACTTTGTTGGTCCATCGAGAGTCGTCGTGTCTAGCAAGATGTCCTGCCCACCTCCATTTCATCTCGGCCATGTAGCGGATTACGTCGGTCACCTTTTTTCGTCTTCTTATTTCCTCGTTTCTGATCCGGTCTCTTATGGAAACTCCAAGCATTGCTCGTTCCATTGCCCTTTGTGTTGTTTTCAATCGCTCTACACTGCTTTTTGTAATTGTCATTGTTTCGAGGCCATATATTGCTACCGGCAAAATGCACATGTCGTAAACTTTGCGCTTTAAATGTATTGGAATGTTTGGATTTTGTAGAACGTCTTTTAGTTTTCCAAAAGCAGCCCAGGTTAACTTCACTCTTCGCGTTATTTCCAACTTTTGATTCTCCTTTCCTAGTTTAGTTTAATGAGGTGGTTAGGTATACGTAGTCGTCAACATTTTCATTATTTTCGTTAGATAATGATAATTTCTTGTGATTGGGTGACATGATCTTGGTTTTATTGATGTTAATTTTTAGCCCTATTTTTATTGATGTTATGTTTAATTATTGCATCATTTCCTTTAACTCATCTGGATCTGCGGAGATGAGAACAATATCGGCCGCGAAGCGTAAATGACTTAGGTACGATCCGTCGATTTTTATACCCTTTTGTTTCCAATCTATTTCCTTAAATATATCTTCCAGTGCCAGAGTGAAGAGTTTTGGTGATATCGTGTCACCTTGTCGAACTCCTTTATTTAGGTTTATTTTAGATGTTTTTATGCCTTCGTCAATTTTAACATGCATTGTGGCGTTTCTGTATTATATCCTTTATGACTGCATTGTATCTTGAGTCGATTCTAGCATTAATCATGGCATTAAGGAAGGACCATGTTTCGATTGAGTCAAATGCGTTATGGAAGTCTATAAATGCCAGATGTATGGGTATGTTGAATTCAGTTGTTTTTTACTATTATAGTGCGTAACGTTTGCAAATGGTCAATGGTACTGAATGCACTGCGAAATCCTGCTTGTTCGGCGGGTTGGTAAAGGTCTAGCTTTTTTGTAAGACGGTTTGTCATAATTTTTGTGTATTGCTTAGACAGATGTGACAGCAAACTAATAGAACGGTAGATTTCGTTGTTACTAGTATCGCCCTTTTTAAACAGGATCACAACCTCAGCATTATACCAATCGGTTGGTATTAAGTAAATAAGTTTAATGAATTTCCACCTTGTGACTTATTTTCTGCATTAAATGGGGGCCTCTATTCTGAGGTATCTCAGGGGGGCCCTATTCTGAGAGGAATCTCTATTTTGAGGGGGTCCTCTATTTTGAGGAGGCAGTGTGTCAAGCTCTTGAAAAATACCTGAATGATTTCTGTCGAGAGAGTGCCTATTTGTAGGCTGACCACCATTTTGACTACCGTGGGCTGCTGAGTTTCGATTGTCAAAAATATTATCTTGGAAAGGGGAGCACTGTGACGATTAAAACCGTTGTGAGGTGAGTGAAATTGAGGGCTATGTAAAAAAGTATGATGTTGCTGAGAGCACAAAGAACATCTTTTGGTGGAGGTACATTTACGTCTCAAATGATTAGTACCAAGACAATTGAAGCAAAGTTCTTTACTTTCTACAAAATTCGGCTTCTCAAGCAAGCTTAATTTTCTAAATTTATCACAATTGTATATTCTATGAGAATTTAAATTGCAAAAACTGCACAGAGTTGATTTGTTTTGATGTTTTACATGTAACGAGACTCCTTTTGTAGGATTTTTTTGAGTACTGTCTAGTGAAGACAAGTTTTCTAGAATTGTAAACCATTTGTGTAAGAAATCAAGTAATTGAGTGAGATTTGGCAACATGTTGATATCTCGTTCTGTTTCAAAAGCTTTACGAGTGCCAAAGGCTAATTTTTTTTCAAACAGATAAATTAGAAGAAGTTCCCAGAGTTCTTGGTAAGAGTAATTAAGATGTTAATTAAATCAAGATTTTTTTTTACATCGGTTACAAACTGTCTTAAATTAGGACCAGTACATTTTAGAACAGAGTCTATTTCTAATAATGAAATGAAATATGCATTAATCACTAATCACTTGTTCTCATATCTTTCTTTTAAAAAGTTAATATCAACTTCATAGTTATCATTTGTTGCGTGTAAGCTTTCAATGATTTTTAAAGGTTCGTCTCTCAAAAATGACTTTAAGTACATGAATTTCTGAATGTTAGTTATTCAATTATTAAAGAAAGAATCAACTAAGAAAAACACACGAGCGTCCTACCTGACAAAGTCCGCAAATATTGAACAGAAATAAAATAAAGTGAGACAGAACGCGTTTTATGGATGGCGCGGTGGCGTTTTCTTAGTTGATTCTGACATTTACCTGTGATTAATGTGTCAAATAATTGTATAAATGAATTTCATTCAGAAATTTTGCCATTAAAATGATTGCTTTTTAGCTCTGGTAACCTTACAGAAGGGGGCGGGGGGCTTTGCTGAGCTACACATGGAAAATTTGGAATCACTTGAGTGGGTGGAGCTAACTTCTCAATACATTCTTGTATCTGAACTAATAAATCATAGCAAGTTTGTTCCATATCCTCACGAAGTTCGGTGTCAAGTGTTTCATAACCAGGGATACATTCCATCGAGTCTTCAATTTGATTATACTTCCTGAAGGCAAGTTCTAATCCATCGTGTCTTAAAACAAAATGTTTAACTCTATTTCCTTTGTCTGCAATTGCTTGCATCCAATTACTTATTCGTGTGATTGTACCCTTGACACTGCTTCGCTATAAGTCATTGTGAAATATTCTCAAAATTCACAGTACAACAAATATATAAATATCAATAGAAATGCAAAAATATCAAGTACAGAAATAGAACAGTACATATAACTATATCATATGAGTAAATAAATACAGTACACATGATTTAAGTAGCAGTCAATTACAGAGTTTCGTATCACTTACCACGAAAGTCTTTCACTTTTGGAGCAGCCCCGGTATGCAGCTAGAGTTCTGCGAGGTTCAGGAAAAGTCCCTCGATTCACAAAAAATGTGGCGACAAAGAGTTACAGTAAACAAATTCAATTTACAGTAAATAATACATCAATAAAAACTGTGACAACAGCATAAACAAATATGTCAAATTAAGTATTAACATACTTCTTAATTCAAATTTCAATAACTGTTTTTGAAGGGCCTTTTGAGAGATTTAACTTAATTTAGATTGAATGAGACCAAATTTAATTAATCCGGCTCGAAGGACCAAATTTATGGTCGGTATAAACAATTATTTCTTAAATCATTCATGACCACAAATTTGGGGTGGCAATTAACTTTATAATTATCTACTTTAATTTGTGGACTATATTAAAATAGGGTGGTGGGTGTTTTATACATAGGTTGTGAATTGAAACATGTATTTTAGGTATTACGTACTTTAATAATGCAATAATTAATTTGCATTAAATATGATAAATATAGTCAAAAGCGATCTTATCGTGCGGGTCCAAAGGTCACAATTTTCAGTAAAAACTTCATTCCTGGCATATTTTGCGTGTAAAATCTGTCAAAGGAATGACATTTAATGAAAAATGTGACCTTTGGACCCGCACGATAAGACCGGATCTGACTATATCTACAATAATTTCTAAGTACTTTCAATCATTCATTCTTTCACACATAAAATTAAATAGGTTATGTACATATGGATAACTATTATTATATATCTTTATTGATTGATTGATTACTTGAATCTAAAATGAACTTTTACTTTACTCAATTTAATTGAACTTTCTTCTTCAACTAACTGCCTTTCCGTTCACACAAAATACCTTGTACTTTCCGTCTTCTTCGATTTTCTCAATTAAGTTTGCCAGGGATATAAGACTTTGAACATTTGACTCGAACCTAGATTTCCCTGCTACAAATTTCCATCCGCAATTTTACCTTCTTCTATCTTCAACAGCAGAGACGCTACGTCTCTAGAAAATGCGTTAAACGCCCAAAAGAGTTCTTTATCCAAGCTTGGACAAAGAGAACAGAGAGTACACAGATATTCTCTAAATATCTGTGCAAACAAATGAGCAAACTACTAAATATCTTAGCGTCAGCCAGAGCTACTATTGAGTAGATGTACTTGGCGCCAAATCCAAACAGAGCGGTGACTGGCCCGTTGTTTCACGGGTGAGTGTTTGTAAGTCACTTTACATTGTGACATATGACATTTTGCTTTTCAGCGATGGTTGCATATAACGGAATCCATTATATCGACAATTCAGGTTCGGACTAAGGAGTAACTGAAATACAATGCTTTAAATGCACAAATTGCAGTTTAGTCGGGGTTAAATAAATATATTAGGAGTTTAGTTATGACTCATTCATACTACGGACATACAGGATGCTATCACCAAACTATACGGCGAAAAATGAAAATTATTACACATGTTGAGGTGTTTTCCCAACACTAGCTATGACCTCACCTATTTTAGTAAGGGTTGAATTGATGACTTTACTTTCATTTTTAACGGTTCTGTTACACCAATTCATTCTATTATCTTTTGGGTGCTTATTTTTTTTATCGTCTGTATACTAATATATTTAAATATATTACTATACGTGTTAAAATATATCCTATGATTTATATTTTATATAGTTTAACAGTATGTGTAGATGAGACCAAATTTTTTCCGGTAGTGTTTCTAAAACGTTCACTTTGAAAAAATAGATTTTTTTTCTGCTTATATATCTTATTATTTATTATTGGTATATATTCACACACCAAATTTTATATAAATCGAATTAAATTAAAAATCCAGTTGCAAAACGTTCTACTTTATTCTAAACTAAATAAAACATTCGTAGTGAAATGTATATTTTTATTATAAACGTCGATTTAAATGAAACATAACTATTCGATTAAAATGAAATACATTTCGAGAGCTAATGCAATAATTAAAAATACATTAATTTTGGATTTATCCCGTGGCCTAACCAAATGGGTTTATAGTCGATGAATTCAAGCAATATGTAAATCATCTGACAAAAACAAAATAAATTTGAATCATAATGATAAAATAAATGTTTTCATACTAAGTAAAATAATGCTACTTAAAAGAGCCAATTATAAATAATTATAATCGAACATATCTATAAATATGTGCTACTGAACTAACAGCTTTTCTACCTATCATGCAGAACTGCATGCTTTCCTTCTAGCTGGAAATGCGCTCAAGTGCAACCAATCCCGAAGAAAGGTAAAAAACGATTCCAAATAACTACCGTTCAATTGCTCTAGTTCCCATCAGGTCTGAAGTCAGGCATCATAAGCGATCGCCAGTATGGCTTCCGCAAGCACTGATCAATGGCAGATCTCCTGACTTACGTGACCTACCCGTGGATCAAAGCCATCTAGAGCTACTGCCAATCTCGTGCAGTGGGTCTCGACATATCCACTGCATTTGATAGAGTGTGGCATGACGGGCTGTTAAGCAAATTGACAGCATACGGACTACCACCAGCACTGCTTTTATGGTTTTCCAATTTCTTAAGGGATCGAAGCATCCGACTTGGTATTGATGGACGTCTCTCGGAGGAATTTAAATTCAGTGCCGGAGTTTCTCAAACTATATTATCTCCTACACTGTTCCTGCTCTATATCAACGATATCTTAGACAGGACAAACAACTCTATTTACAGCTTTCAGACGACGGCACTCTTATATCCTCATTCATGTCGGACTCCAATGACCGCTGCTCGTTCCCAGCGCGAGCGAGAAAATCAGATTGCTGCCATTAATGAGGATATGAACGCCATCGTGGAATGGGGTGAGGAAGATAATGTCTAGTTTCTCAAAAAAGCAAACACCGCAGGACCTGACTTATCAATGTCAGGACAAACACTGACTCTGGCCTTATCTATAAGCTTGCTGAGCATCAACGTAGAAAACAACGTGTCTTGACGTAATCACGTCACCAAAATCGCCAAGGCAGCAGCACAAAAGTTAGGAGCACTCTATAGAGCAAAAAAGTTGTATAAGGCCCAGATAAGACCATCTCTGGAATACTGTTGTCATGTGTTAACCTCGGCACCCAAACACTTGCTCATGGTATTGGACTCCATACAGAGGAGAGCAGTTCGGCTTGGGGATGACCCAGAGTTGACTATAAACCATGATAGCCTTGAATATCGAAGAAAAGTGGCGGACCTACCTATCTTTTTCTAAGGGTTACTACTACAGAAGGTGTTCGAACCAGCTGGCACTTATGATTTCACCCAGAGTTATGCCAAACAGAAACACCCGTCAGACACAAGCTGCTCATCAACATACGATTCAGTGGCGAACACCTAGGACGTCCCTGTTGCAGGACTCCTTTGCCTGGAAGGCTGCCTCGCTCTGGAATGGACTTCCGAGTAACGTCTTTCTCGAAAACTACAACCTACACGCACCGCTCGTTGAGTGGCATAGGATTTTCCTTTTGTGTGTGTGCCGAACATATAAAAATTTCGAAGTTACCTGCAAAATTCTTAAATAGAATTATTTCATTGTTAATTTGCAAATTTAAATTTGTTAGTGAATTTTCTCTATAATTTTCATTTGCAAATAAAATAGTAACGAATTTTTTTGGATTTTGTTTTAACAAGTGATTGTCAGATTCGGTTAACAAACTATTTAGGTCCATTTTCAAGTGCGCGTTTGCCTCCTGCAGGTGAGAGCGTTCAAAATTAAAAATTATTTGTACGTCATCCGCATGGATATGGTAGTCACAGCGTTGGAGACATTTATAAAAGTTAGAGGTGTACATGGAGTATAGCACAGATACAAGAATGCTCCCCTGCGGCACACCCACCGTAACATTAGCAGCCCCCAACACCCTACCCTCCACCCAAACCCTTTGAACGCGATTGGAGAGAAAATATTGTCCGAGATTTAAAACCAAATTGGTAAGTCCAATACATCTTAAGATAGCTAATAATGACTGATGATGTAGCATTGTCAAAAGCTTTACTATTATAGTCTAGCATAATGAGAACTGAAACATCATTATTATCAAAGGAATGAAAAATTTTGTACGTAACCTCAGCCAAATTCTTTGCGCAACTATAACCCTCGCAAAATCCGGATTGCTTCTTAGGTAATATACCATTAATTTTTAGAAAATTGTTAATTTGCATTTCCATTGTTTTTTCTTAAAATTTAGATAATGTTGGTAAGATAGATATTGAACGCCAGTCACTAAATTCCTTAGGCTGATTAGACTTAGGTAAAGGAATTACGTTAGCGTGCTTCAACAGTCCTGGAAATGTACCACTGACAAGGCCAAAATTCAACTACTATTACTTCGGCGTGGGAGTGGGTCAATTATTTACTTTTGACCAGGACGCCACTAGTTTTAAATAACTAAATCCGCAGACCCAAATAAGAAGATCGTCGGTCTTGAGAGTCCTTAAGGGCGATTCAAAATAAAATAACTATCAACTACACTTGTTTGGTTGAGGCATCTCAGAGCAAATAAAATACGGTACGTTCGTGCAAGCTTAAGTTTATTGGGTGCTCGTTAGGGTGCAAGTGTTGTGGTGTTTCTTTCAATAAACAAAATGATGTAAATAAAGAAGAAATGTAAACGAGCTTAATTGGAAACAAATAATAACCTAACATATGCTCACAAATATAAACCTAGATCATATCGAAAATAACAATATAACATAACAAATGATTACGAAAGATCCAAAATCAACTTCAACAAATTAATGATACGCAATATGCATAAGGTACGTGTCCTCACATCGTACCAGTATTAAAAAGTTATCAGTATAATACCTATTGGTACTAAACCTTGTGCGCGTCTACCATGGTATACGTGTCGCAGTTGCACATAAATAAATCTTAATGAATCAGTTATGAATTACCATTACGTACGATTATTATAATCGGATAGTACATCAGTCAGATCGATAATGTTTATTATTTCCCACGATATATATTAAATTGTAAGAACAGGGGAATATAATATGGAAAAACTATGAGCATTAATCGATCAACACTAGAAAATAATATACCTACCAGAGGTATACTTATTTAAATTAACACTGGTAAGCTCCAAAAAACACCCTAAAAGAGAACAAACTCTAAGTAAGCACTCTCCTACGGCAATTTTAGACAGCCTCCTTTTTTTAGAACACTCTCCACACAAAGAGTATTTAAAAAATAATAATAAGACTCCCCATAGAAATTTACCGTCTTGACAAAACGGCGAAGGCCATAAATATAGCCAATATCATATCACCCTATAGGTGATTGACATAATAAAAAGCCCTAAGGAAAACTAAACAATATATCCGCTGTTTAACAATTAAACCCTTAGGAAAAAACCGAGCTTGCGCTTTTGTGCAATTAATATTAAATCATTCCTCGAGCAGATGTAATACTTTAAAAGTTCTTGTAAACAAAATTCAAAATAGAAAAGAAATTTATTAAAAATTATAGACAACTATTATAGAACCTTTATCCTATTATACAATACAAATTCCCATAAAGACAAAAGAATCAGTTATGAGATAGTCGACTCAACATGATACCGAGGACGGTATCACGAAACTATCAATACGCTTCATATTCCCTGAATATTACTTCTTGTAAATGTAGTGAATATAATAAAGTTATTTATCGTCCGTCCATATTAAAAATATGAAGAAGAAAAATCGTGGCTTTAGCGGACATTATATACCAGATTGAACTCGCATCTGGTATATAATGTCCGCTAAACCACGATTTTTCTTCTTCATATAATAAAGTTATGTTATGCCTGTTCCAGGTCCAAGGTTATCTTATGTTCGATGATATTGCATGATATTATAAGTGCATGAATTAATTAATTTTGAACATGACTCATTAATAACACTTTCTATATAGCAATATTGTGCAGTACATGAAAACGGTTAGAAAACTATAATTAAGTGATTTACACCATGAGAAAAGAAATCCCCGTGTACAGAAAATAAATGAGTATGTACAAAATGTAAAATATACATATTTATTTACCTAGCTACGTAAGGTTTTTGGTGGTGATGACGAATGACGAATGCCTTGAGGAAGGAAACGGCGTATTTTGTTCCGGAATCTTGCTCACGTGGACGGTTACCAAAAAGAAATCTTGACCTCAGACAAAATCTAACAAATCCACAGTCAATTAATTTACCACACCAAACTGGTAGCTATGTCAACTTCTCTAGCCCGAAATAAGATTATCCCCGTAAGGGAGAATTCGAAATTCTTAAACTTTTTATCAGGCTTACGCACTATTTCCCCTGTGGAGGGTTTAACAAGATAGAGAACCGGATCAAGTCAAGATCGTCCAACTCGAAGAACAAGTTCAATATTAAGGGTTAGAAAAAAATTCAACCAATAGGCCAGCTTTACATTTTTCTAGCATAACACGTAAAATACAATAAAATGGTTAATAACATCTTCAATATGCAATAAAACGTACCCGTGGCTGTAGGATTTTTTGTGTTGCTGGCATGATAAATAAAACCGACAATAAAACCATTATCCGCAATGACCAATCAAACAGAAACTACTTCATTCCGGCCCGCGGCCATTTTAAACTCCTGACATCAAAAATGTTAAAGCATGAACACGCGGAGTAATAAGTCGGGCCTAAACCCACTTTTAGCCAAGAGCTTGCGTCTCTGTTGGAACAAGCTGAGAAACAAATGGGCGGTGTTGTCAAATTTAGGGGACACAACGCAACCACTAAATCATCCTGCCTGCTTACATCAATCGAAAGATTAGACAGTCGTTTATCATCAAACTGATTGTAGCACATCAATAAATTGTGTTGTTTCATGTTGACTTGGTCGGCAAACACATCAAAATCGCACGAGGTTCGCAACCTCGCAACATTTTAAAGATACCATTCAATAGGCAACCAACAATTATTGTCAGCTGTCTCATCTCATCTGAAAACTATCATATCAGAAATAAACATTGACTGAATTTTTAACTTTTCCAATTAAATATTGAAACAGGAAAATAACCGACAAACTCCGAAACCAATATTTCTGACATACATAAGACTATTTTAATGTATCTTATCAGCGAGAAGGCGATTATTCGGGAAGGTAAGAGAATTATTAAATGTTTTGGGATGCACTGCTTTGAAGGTTTTCTCTATAGCGATGGCCAGAATACAGTACGCTTTATTGATTGATTATGTGCCAAGCAGTGAAATTGTTCATAAAGCCCGATCGATCCCATCAAACAGCCCGATAAAATCAATTTACGTATACAACTACAGAACTCTCAATTTTCCCCGGCACAGCTCCCTAAAAGGCTATAGGTTTATACGACAACCATGCAGGTATCTAAACGAGTAAGCAGTATTATGGTTAGCTTGAGGGACTAGCATAATAGATGTAGGATTAAAGGTGAAATAACTGACTTTAATTGACCTCTATATGTTACATGTTTTCATACTAAATTGACATGTAACACCTCTACTGTTGGGGTAGTATAGTAGCGCAATTGCTTATAGTAGGTCCAGTGGTCTGGGCTTTTAGATGTCCGAAATGTATTTAGAACTTTATTTCGTGACCTTATCATAAGCCTAGCGTTGTCGGTAATACGAGGAGTGTATGGTTTTTTCTTACCATGGGATTCCTTATTGGACAAACTTCAATTCATTGACTTCACTTAAATTGGCACAATGATTTTTAAAAACTTCACTTTATCAACAGGCAAGATTGAAACACAAATAAAGAAAGAAGTTGTTATCAAACTACTTAATAAAAGTCAGATGAAAAAAATGGATATTGCAAACTGGCTGTAGATTTTCTGTACTGAGTACCACAGTTTCCTCTTTTTGTACCACTGTAACAGTTTGTCCACTACAATTATTTGAATAAAAAGTACTGGTTTATCCTTATTATGTAATTTTTTATACAAATAGGCATATCTGTTAGAATATACATACATGGCTTTTAAATATATTGCGGGGCTGGGTTATAATACCTGTGCAATTTCATTAATATCAACTGAAGTAGTAGTAGTAGTAGTAGTAGTAGTAAGGATGGGGGGGCCGAAGCCCGGTAAGTAGGCCTATAAGTCCCTTTTCACCATCCCCGATCCGCCCTCCCCTACCTGGCTACTTCCAACACCCGGCCCGCACTGAAACGGCCCGTCACCTTGATAAAGGTGAGGACGTCCTCCCAGTCCAGATCCTTTAGATCTTCCCGAGCAAGTGTTGGTGCTCCCAGTATCTTCCTCCTTAGGCGACTCCACCTATCACAAATTCCTATATAGTGGTATGAGGACTCCTCCCCTGTCCCGCAGTTCAGGCAGAGTGGGCTGTCCCTCACGCCGATAAGGTGCAGATGTCTGTTTAGGCTTCCATGCCCAGTCAGAATACCTACCAAGTTCCTGATGTCCTCTCGGCTCTTTTTCAGCAGTCGCCTTGCTCTGGATCCGTCAGGATTTAGAATCATTTCCTTGGCTTGTCTGCATCCTTCTTTTCCTCTCCAATTGTGCTTTGTCTTGTTCCAGGTCTAGTTATTTAGTTCCTGAGAGATTTGCCTTTTACTTAAGCCCAGACCAGGTTCTGGACCGACGAGGTGGCTCATTGAGCCTTGTCTGGCCAATTCATCGGCCCGTTCGTTGCCCTCGATGGCACTGTGCCCTGGAACCCATCTGAGTCTTACTTCCTTGTGCACAGCCAATCTGTCTAGGGCGTCTCTACATTCCTGAACTAGCTTACAGCTTGCCCTGGGTTTTTGGATCGCCCTGAGAGCGGCTTGACTGTCCGAGTAAATATATATACTCTCTACACCTTCTGTTACTTCCGCCTTGGTTGCTACTTCCAAAATAGCAAACACCTCCGCCTGGAAAACAGTGGCATATCTCCCCAGCGAAGTGCTTTCTCCTGATTTAGTGTTGTCTAGGTATACACCGGCTCCGGATGACTGTGTATTAGCCATCCATGAGCCGTCAGTGTACCATGCGTGTGCGCCGCTCGGCGTACGTACCTGGCCTGACAGCCACTCTTCCCTTGATGGAAATTCCACTTGGAAATTCCTTCTCAGTCTTAATCTGCCAGGTGGGTCGCAATGATGGGTAGATCCCTACTCATTTTGGCGGCAATAGTCGTATGGCCTTTCCCTGTGTAGTCCGTTCGCCATAGGCCACTGTCGATCATCCTTTTGTGAGCCGCCATTGCCTCTCTCTCAATCCAGATCGGGAGGTCCGGCAGCCCCAGGATGATGTTCAGTGCTGCTCCGGGAGTTGTTCTCAATGCTCCGGTAATACCCAAACAAGCCAGCCTTTGCACTCTGGCCAGTTTCTGGGCATTAGTGGCTCTGGCCACCGCTGGCCACCAGACCACGGATCCGTAGGAAATCCTCGGTCTTCTCTCAGCAGTGTACAGCCACTGGAGGATGTAAGGTTTTAAACCCCACTTCCTACCTACCGTTCTCCTTAGTTGCCACATAATCGCGGTTGTCTTATTCACCACCTGTTCAACGTGTGCCTTCCACGTCAATTTACTGTTTAAAATAACTCCCAAATATTTGACTTGTTGACTTAGGCTCAGTCTCGTCTGGTAGAGTATGGGATGTATAAAACCTGTTAGATTTCGTTTCCTTGTGAAGAGAATGAGTTCGGTCTTCCCTGGGTTTACTGAGAGCCCATTCTCCTCACACCAACCTTGAACTATCCGACACGCGACCTGCATACGCTCGCAGACCGTTCTCACGAACTTGCCCGTGATCATTACTAGCCCGTCGTCAGGATATGCTTGTGCGTAGAATACCTCAAGATTTAACCTTCTCAGGAGGCTGTCCATCACCAGGCACCACAAATGTGGCGAGAGGCAGCTGCTTGTGGGCAACCCCTTCTTACCCCGGCCTCGACGCGAACTTCTCCCAGCGTGGCGCTGATCTTTCGGTCTTCCAGTGCCGTTTTTACCCACTTGACCAAATGAACTGGTGTTCTCTTGGCCTGGAAGGCTTGACAGATAGTTTTCGTTTTAGCCTTATCGAAAGCTCCTTCGACGTCAAAGAAGAGCGCTAGCGCCATTTTTTTTGTTTTCTATTGCCTTTTCAGCCCTTCTAACTACAGAATGGAGAGCCGTTTCAGTCGACTTCCCCCTTCTGTAGGCGTGCTGATTATCATGTAGAGGAGAATCAGTTAAGATCTCTTCCATGATGAACCTGTCAATCATTTTTTCCATTGTCTTCATTAAAAATGAAGTTAGACTTATAGGTCTAAATGACTTGGGATGGGAATAGTCTCTCTTCCCTGCCTTGGGGATGAAGACGACATCCGCTGCTCTCCAAGCTTGTGGAACGTACCCTAGCACTATGCTGGCCTCGAATACTCTCTTTAAGTAAGGGAGTAACGTGTCACGGCCCGCCTGCAGCATCATGGGTATAATTCCATCCGGCCCTCCTGCCTTATATGGACTGAACTCCCCAACTGAAAACATTCTTTGTAAATTTTAAAACCGCTTATAAAGTAAATGACAGTGCCACTTACCTAAAGGTTTGGAAGTGTGTTATTAAGAGGATATACCGATATCTAATTTCATTTATATTAGAATGAGATTATTGTTAATATTACTTAAATTTCCAACGTCAGTTCTATTGTTTACCTCATTTAGGCTCCTTCTTATTACTATCATTTCTCTCATAGCGAATTTTTGATAATTACTGACATTGTTTAACATTTTTGGCTTTGGCCTATATATAAAAGCATGCTTTTCTTCATTAGTGAGTTTTGGTAGTGCAGTGGACGCATTTTTTGTGTATTTATGTCCTTTTAATCTATTTTTGAGTAGTTTCAAGGTGATACCAATCTATATTTTGGGACAGGGACTGCATATCTTTTTGATCATCTAGTTTTAACTTTATATTATTTAGTCCAATTTTTTTTATCGTAATATTTGTTTGTTCTTTTTTCTAACTCTGCGATTCCTGTCACTTAATTATTAAAGTAAAGATTGGATTTATTTTCTACAGTATCGAGCAGATTAGTTTCCAAAGCAATCAGCTATGATGTAAATATGATTATTACAGGGTAACTAATTAATTCTTAAATTACTTTTTAAAAAGAACACTACAAATAAACTGAGAAATGAGAAATGAATTCAATAAGTCGCATGTAAAATTCGGTTCTGCTTAACAAAATTCTATACTTAAGGGTAGAAACATGTTGTCGGACTTTGATTATTTCCTCAAATACGTTTCCCAAATCGTTGCAGAGGGTTCAAATAAAGAACTTAATTCCGAATATTTTGTTTACTTGGTATAAAGTTGACATCCGTCGAAAATTAAAAGTTGAAAATTAATAAAAAAAGACAAATGTTGAAAATAGATATGACACAAAAGGTTTGCTCCAATACTTTTTTCAATCGAGCAGCTTACTGTTTTGGACTGATCGCTAATCCGTTTTAATTCCAGGCTGCTCACTGGATTTTTTGTAGCATATCAAAATGAATTTTATATTTCCAATTTTAATAACGTAATAAACTTATTGAATCGTATACACTTATTCCAATCGAGCAGCTGATTTCGGTTAATAGTTACGCATAAATAAAATCCAAAAATTTGTGAGTTAGTATTTAATTACAATTTTTGTTGCAGTTTATTTTCCGACCTACGCAATCTCTCTGGAACGACGCTCATGAATTTGTTATCGGCATTATTCATGACACAACTTCTCTACGTTATCGGAGTTGGCGGAGTTATGGTAAGTGTTATAGATATTTGCAAGTTTTATTAGAAATGTCAAATCATGTGCCAAGTAGAACGAACTAGATAGAAGCGACAGAGGCAGGTTTGTTTTCTTGCAAGCATATCTCAAGTCTTAAAAATGTGATTTTAATGTAATGTCTTAGTTTATCGTTCTTCGATCAGGTGGCCGCTAGTCGATGTGCCAGTATCATGTGGTTATAAAGCTTGTTAGCAATAAGATATCGCATTTTGAAAATTCTATTTTTTACTCTGTTCTTGTTTTAACATTGAAAATGTTTTTGTTTTCCTATTAGGGATTATGGGGTATCAAATCAGGAACAAGTGCACGCTAGATTTGGCACATCACGTAATATACGTGAGAGATCGTGTTAGTCTGTTTCTGAGGACGGAATTGGTTCAAATGACAAAAATAAATTAAAGCTAACTGAAACTAACCGAAAGTTGATTGAACGACTAGCCCAAACTAACTAAAAGTAATCAAAATCAGAAAAAGGGTTAAAATGAATCGGAACAAATTAAAAAAATTAAAGTTAAAACTAACTCAAAGTAACCGAAATTTGGCGAATAACCAAAACTAGCCATAAAAATTAAAATTGGTTATAACCTATCGGATACGATTCAAATTACTAAAATAAATTTGGAACTAACTGAAACTAATCGAAAGTTGATTCAACAACTAACCGAAAGTAACCAGAAGCTCCAAAAAAAGCTAAAACGTATCGGAACAGATTAAAAATATTAAAGTAAGTTAAAACGAACCGAATTTTAGCGACCAACTAACACTACCCAAATACATTAAATTCGATTATAACGTATCGGCGCCGATTGAAATGACTAAAATTTAAACTAACTGAAATTAACTGAATATTGATTGAACGACTACTCACAACGACTATCTAACCCAATCTAACCTAAACTAACCAAAAGCACCAAATATGCCTAACACGTATCGAAACAGATTAAAAATATTATAGTAGGTTAAAAATAATCCCGAATTTTGGCGACTAACCAAAATTAACCAAAAACATTAAAATTGGTTATACCATATCGGAAAGATGATTAAATGACTAACCAAAAGAAACCAAAAGCACCAAAACGGGCTAAAGTGTATCGAAATAGGTTACACAAATTAAAGTAAGTTAAAACTAACCAAAACGAATCGAATTTTGGCGAATAACGAAAACTAACCAGAAACATTATATTTGACTATAAGGTATCGGAGCCGGTTCAGATGAATACTTTGGTTTCTTGACAGTGAGTTTCCAAGGTCGTATCACGACACGGAAAATTTTAGTGAACGTCATGACACGGTTTATGCATAACTGATTATAATGTATCGGAACCCGCTCAAATAAGTCAAATAAATTGAGACTAAGTGAAAATAACCGGAAGTTGATTGTACAACTAACCAAAACCAACCAAATTTATTAAACTTGATTATAAGGTATGGGTACCGACTCAGATGACTAAAATAGGTTGAGACTAAGTGAAACTACCCACCGATCTAGGAAGGGGACACTAACCGCAAGTTGATTAGACGACTAACCAAAATTAACCAAATCCATTAAAATTGATTATAACGTATCAGAACCAGCTCAAATAAGAGAAATAAGTTGAGGCTAAGTGAAACTAACCAAAAGTTAATTAGACGACTAACCCTAACTAACCAAATCTAATAAAATTAATTATAACGAATCGAAACCGACTGAAATTACTAAAATAAGTAGAGACTAAATGAAAATAACCGGAAGTTGACTAACCAAAAATAACCAAATTTATTAAACATAATTATAACGTGCCGGACCCAATCAAATGACTAAAATAAGTTGAGACTAAGTGAAACTAACCGAAAGCTGATTGGACGATCAACCAAAACTAACCAAATCTATTAAAATGTATTACAACGTATCAGAACCAGCTCAAATAAGTAAAATAAGCTGGGACTAAGAGAAAATAACCGAAAGTTGATTAGACGACTAACCAGAACTAACCAAATCTTTTAAAATTGATTATAACGTATCGGAACCGACTCAAATAACTAAAATAAGTTGAGACTAACTGGAACTAACCGAAAGTTGATTAGACGACTAACCAAATCTATTAAAACTGATTATCGTATCGGAACCGGCTCAAATAGGTAAAATAAGTTTAGACAAAGTGAAACTAACTGGAAGCTAATTCGACGTTTATCCAAGACTAACTAAATCTATTAAAATTGATTATAACGTATCGTAACCGGTTCAAATGACTAAAATGACTTAATATTAAGTGAATCTAACCGAAAGTTGATTAGTAGACTAGCCAGAACTAACCAAATCTATTAAAAGTGATTATAATGTATCGGAACTAGCTCAAATAAGTAAAAGAAGTTGAGACTAAGTGAAACTAACCGAAAGTTTATTCGTTCGACGAGTGACCAAGTATAGCCAAATCTATTAAAATTGATTATAACGTATCGTAACCGGTTCAAATGACTAAAAT
>MU183070.1:124096-214019 GCA_016904865.1 Pissodes strobi | reverse complement strand
ATTAAAATTGATTATAACGTATCGTAACCGGTTCAAATGACTAAAATAAGTTGATATTAAGTGAAACTAACCGAAATTTTAATTGGCAACTAACCAAAACTAACCAGATCTTTAAAAATTGTATATAACGTATCGGCAACGGTTCAAATGACTAAAGTAAGTTGAGATTGAGTGAAACTAACCGAAAATTGATTGGACGACAAACAAAAAATAAATAAATCTATTAAAATTAATTATATCGCGTCGGATGACTAAAATAAGTTGAGACTAAGTGAAACTGACCGAAAGGTGATTGGACGATTAACCCAATCTAAACAAATATATTAAAATTTATTATAGTGTATCGGAACCGGCGTAAATAAGTAAAATAAGTTGAGACTAAGTGAAACTAACCGAAAGTTGATTGGACGACTAACTAAATCTATTGAAATTGGTTACAACATATCGGAACCGGCTCAAATAAGTAAAATAATTTGAGAATAAGTGAAACTAACCGGAAGTTGATTGACGACTATCCAAAACTAACCAAATCCATTAAAATTGATTATAACGTATCGGAACCGGTTCAAATGACTAAAATAAGTTAAGACTATGGGAAGCTACCGAAAGTTGATTGGACGACTAACCAGAACTAATCAAATCTATGAAAATTGATTATAACGTATCGGATCCGGCTCAAATAAGTAAAATAAGTTGAGACTAAGTAAAACTAACCGAAAATTGATTAGATGACTAACCAAAACTAACCAAAACTATTAGAATTGATTTTGACGTATCCGAACCGACTCAAATAACTAAAATAAGTTGAGACTAAGTGAAACTAACCGAAAGTTGATTCGACGACAAACCAAAAATAAGCTAATCGATTAAAATTGATTTTAAAGAATCGTAACCGGTCCAAATAACTTAAATAAATTGATACTAAGGAAAATAAACCGAAAGTTGATTAAACGACTAACCAAAATTAACCAGATCTAATAAAATTGATTATAACGTATCGGAACCGACCCAAATGAC
This sequence comes from Pissodes strobi, assembly GCA_016904865.1. Lineage (NCBI taxonomy): Eukaryota > Metazoa > Arthropoda > Insecta > Coleoptera > Curculionidae > Pissodes > Pissodes strobi. Next base: position 213,002 of record MU183070.1, on the reverse strand, counting down.
TAAAATTATTTGAGACAAAGTGCATCTAACCGAAACTTAATTAAGCGACTAACCAAAACTTTCCAAATTCATTAAAATTGATTATAACGAATCGTAATCGGTTCAAATGACTAAAATAAGCTGATACTATGTGAAATTAACCGAAAGTTGATTAGACCACTAACCAAAACTAGCTAAATCTATTAAAATTGATAATAACGGATCGGAACTGACTTAATTGAATGAAAATAAAATAATTTAAGACTGAGTGAAACTAACCGAAAGTTGATTGAACGACTAACCCAAACTAACCAAATCCATTAAAATTAATTAAAACATGTCGAAATCGGTTCAAATGACTAAAATAAGAAGACTACGGGAAACTATCAGAAAGTTGATTGGACGACTAACCAAAAATAACCGAATCTAATAAAATTGATTATAATGTAACAGAACCGGCTCAAATAAGTAAAAAAAGTTGCGATTATAACGTATTGGAACCGACTTAAATGGCTAAAATAAGTTGATACTAAGTGAAACTAACTGCGTAATTGAGAGATGAATCAAATGCAGTTTTTACAACCACCACTAATGTTAAATAGTAAAAACGAACCAACTTAAAGTAAAATGAATTTATGTGGTATATTTTGGTAAACTAAACTTGCGTAATCTGCTGAAAGTAATTTTTTACATTTGATTATGTTAAGGGTGGGTAAGGGTGACTTTTAGTTTCTCACGACAGACTAGTCGTGTTTCATATCATTAGAGCGAGGAATTTAAGGCAAATTGGCTTTTATTTGGTATGTATTGGTAAACTAAGCTTATGTAATCTAACCCGATCTCACCCAAACTTCTATCAACTATATATTTCCACACAATTATGAGTTTTCCCAGATCTCAAATTTAATAATTGCATTCTGCTTCGGCTTCCAATATGTCCCCCCCCCCATGCATCTTTGTGAAGGACTGTGAATTTTTTTCGAATGAAATCTATTTACATGTTCTAAAAGAGAGTTTTGTTCACGATACCGAAACAGAATTTTTGCACTTTACGCGCGTTTCGCTAACCATGTTAGCATCATCAAGAGATGATTAAAACTGACACAACGTGCGTTGAGTGTAAAAATTCTGTTTCGGTATTGTGGATAATACTTTGTTTTGGTGCATTTTGCCTAAGGTTCCGAACCCCAACATAGTATTTACAAGTTGGGTACCAATTGTGCCCTGCGGGGTCTTTCTTTGAAGAGTGATCATGAAACAAGTTTTCTTGTTTCCAGTGGAGTAGGAACGATAAACATATATTTTCTCTTTATATTTGGAGGAGTTCTCTGCTGTAATCCGAACTAATTTGTTAAAAATGAAAGAAAAATTTACTCTCCAAGCTATTATTAGTACTATTCTTTTAGAAATGGTAATTAACAGCTACTAGATGTTTTGACATATTCCTGTTAATCCAGACAAATAAAGTTTATGGAGTTTTTAAGGATCATTTATGATACTTTATAGCGGCGTTTAGGCTATCAAAAATACTCCCCATCCAGTAGTGCGATTTTCCTTTTTACTGGTCGATTGCTCTTATCGATACTCTCGCTACCTTACTACTCGCCACCTTATTTACGGTGTTCCAAATCGCTCGAAAGAGAAATCCGTTTGGAGCGCCTCTTTACAGATGTGGTATATATTTTTAAGGGAATTGACAGCCCTTCTCGTCTGAACGCTCAAAGTGTTCAAACAGGGAAAAGCGATCAATTTGGTATCTTATCTTATCGTTGTTATTTTTGAAAGGTAGATCAAATGTTTCTATAGCAACCTTTAAAAAAGTAGGTGCATCATAAACATCATTTTAAGCACGCTGCAGCGTGCGATAATCGTTGACTATGATACATGCGTAATAAAAAGGTTTGTTACATGTAAGTGTATCTATGTTGAAAAATTAAAATCAATTCTAATTTAATCACAATACCATCTATGTATGTAAATGGCGTAGAAGACGATATTCAAGTCAACGTTATTTCGCAACAAAATTTTCAAAAAGTAACGGAACTCTGTAAGGAAACTTAGTACTTCGAGGCAGCTTCGAGTTTATTACGAGAATACTCGAGGAATAAGAACTAAGCTGAAAACATTGAGTACATCGATTGAATTGGATGAATTATGACATTATCTTATTTACGGAGACATGGTTGAACAGTGATATATTTGATAGTGAATTGGGATTTCATGACTATAGTATATTTCGTTGTGATCGATCTGTTAAAGCTAGTGTATGTGCTCAAGAAGGAGGTGTACTGATTGCAGCTAAAGCAAGTTCAACTGTAAAACTAGTAGATAGTGACTCGGATGAATTGGAGAGCTTGTTCGTTATAGTAAATATAGGTGGAGTAAAAACTTTGTATGGGATTGTATATCTACCACCTTAATATTCGGTAGATAGTATTGAAAAATACTGCTTGACTGTAGAACGTGGGCTGTGCCGACGCGAGCTTGATAAGATTATACTTACGGGAGATTTTAATTTACCGGATGTAATATGGGTGAATGGTAAATATGGTGCTAAGGCCGAAAGAAATTTGTCTCAACAAACAAAAACCATATCACATTGTATAGATTATCTAAATTAGTATCAGATTATCAACATACCAAATGCTTGAGCTAATTACCTCGGTTTAATTTTTACAAGCTTAGAGAATGCAATTTTGTCTGTTGACATTTATCTTCCATCCATGACATTTGATCTTAAGGTTTTATCTGTTGATGAATGTATTTCTATTGATACGGAATATTTTGACTTTGTGGCTGAAAATTATCATGTTATTACCTCGCAGGCATAAATAATAATGACAAAAACAACATTACAAACACAGTCAATACAAATATTAGTTCGAAAATAAATACTTGTTCGAGTTCGAATACGAGCAGAGATTGCGGTACGAATACGTTTTTTAATGCAAATACAAATACTAACTATCCAAATATAATTTGCATCCATATTGTTGCGAGTAATCGTGATGACAGTTCATTTAACTTTTTCTTAATGCCTCCACCGGTCTGTCATCATACGTTTGAATCGCGATGCCACGCCCTATTCAGCGTGCAGGGGTGTAACTCTGATGGTAATACTGGATTCTTTACGTAAGGTGAGAGGCGAAGATAAAGAAAGCACTTAAAAACAATAAAGTATATTAGGTAAACTTAATGAGAAAAGATTAACAATGTATATTGGTCAAAGACCCAACGATAGAGTTTTTAACAGCGTTTACTGGTCAGAAACTTAATGAGACTAGCCTATACCCAATTATTAAGGTGCGCATGCTTTCTCGACTTGAGGTATGTTTGATGAATTGTTTATAGGTCTTTTTGGTCACTGCTTTGTAAATATAGTTTATCTTATGTTGCGTTGCGTTTTATTTAATGTTAAGGTATTTAAGAGCACTTGGACACTACACTTTGAACTACTTGACAGACTACTTAGAAACTTCACTCGAAGAACTTTGACAGACTCGACTTTTCTACTGTGGTTAATGAAACCCCTAGTCTTAGCAGTCGATGTGGCTAACCAAGATCTAGGTTTGGGGTAGGAAAAGGATTAGAACTTTAGCAATCATGTGACTAACCAAAGAGCCGATTGAACCAAAAGCAGCCATTTGGCTAACCCTGGAGCTGGTTGTAGGTGAGACCAAAAGTCTGACGAACTGAAGGTTTGCCAGTGTATTTATATTAGAGAAATTGCTGATCATTGCATGCTTAAGGTTCATAATCGCTCCCGTTGACTGCTCGCGTTGTTTATAGTTTGCTTTTAATGTTTATTAAATAATTCCCAAGTTCAAGTTCAAACTTGAGACAGGGTGATAATTAGTTAATAGCTTTATGAATTATTATATTTGACACGTTCCCTCGCCCTCTAAAACGTTGTCCCCAACGTTTGCACGACCTCTATCGTTTAAAAAAGAAAGACCTCAAGTCGAAAGAACTTGCCGCATAATACTATGTGATATTACATAAAAAAATATCCATCAGTGGTCTTGTTACTTTCTGGATCCAGGCTGATCCTTAGTAACTCCTTCTAGCCTCCACTGCAGTCTATATGTCTTAGCATTGACATACCATTAAACTGTTTGGGGGTATCATAAGTAAGAGCCTGCTGGAGAGACTAGTATGGACATCCGGTGCTTGGTACATAAAATAAAAAGAAACATATTTTTATAAATTGTCTTTGAAATTGTATACTTAACTCTAATTCTAGATTAACAGAGAACAAGTAGAATGTAGAATTCTCCACTAAGTATTTTGCATATTTGAAATATCTAAACTTTACCGTTGACTGGCCAATAGACGCCTATTGGTCAATCCACGTTTAGACACAATATCAACTCTTTATAAAATACTGATACATGTATTGTAATATCTTGCTTGTATTGACTAATTCAGCCTGCATGGGATGCGTCCACCCCATGAAAGTTGATCTTTGGATTACCACATTTATCATAACCATAATATCACCATTTCATAAATTGTCTCAGTAATATTTACAATTCTACAAAATAGTTTACATGACTTATTTCTTTCTAGAATCATACTAGCTGTCTTTATATTATTTAGTTATAGTCTCCTATTAAATAGAGACTTTTATTAACTTGCATAAATACCGTCCTGTTCTCTATTATTAAACTAGAGTACCCCTATTGCAGGTAATTAAAAAATATATATATTAATCATGTTAAATTATTTTGTACATCTAATATTAAATTACGGTCTTGTTTACGAGACTAATATTTACTCGCTGCATTTTATGTCTCTACGTATAGCAGTTTATTTGACTCAGTAATACTTGTGACTTATAAACAAAATTTGCTGACTTTTTATATTCCTTTAGTCGACTTATTTAAGCTCGCTGACCTAATTCAGCATGCTGACTTTGTTTATATTTAAAAATGTTTATCTGTACACAATTTACCGATTTTAGTTCCATGAAATATCATACTGTCAATTATTCTAATATGTAACATTAATAAATAAAAGGTATCTTATACTTTACGCTACAATATTTTCTTTTTTCTGGCTTGTCCCTCACTTCTTGGTGGCTAGATGGCGCCCTTTGAAAACTGCTGAGAAAGTATCCATCTTTGCTTCGTGTCCCTTGTTGAGTATCGATATGTCTGCCCCATCTCTACATGAACGAGTATTCGCCCAGAAGTTCTGGTGCTTTCTTCGTTTTTTTTTCTCTTCGACTGGTACCCCTGTCAATTCGTCGACCTCGAACTGTTTGACCTCTGGGAAAAATGCTGTTGTGTCAATTCGTCATTTATTTCTACGGTAGCGTTTTGCGTTGTGTAGATCCTAGATCAAATAAATTAGCATTAAAATTTGTTACATTGATATAATGACGAAGATTTGTGTTAGATTTTGCACCTTTTGGTCGGTTTTATGTTCCTGCCGAATGCAGTTTTTGCAATGTGACCAGGGATTTGCCTATGAAGTTTGAATCTTGGCAGGTGCTTTGAAGCGAAAAGGTAAGTGTTGTATTACCTATAATCATTATTTTTGGCCTCTTTGGAAATAGGAATAAATGCTAGAGCATATAAAATCTCTGAGCCAAGGGTGTTTGATGCATGAGTTTGAATTTTTTGGAAACATTTCGCGTGACTGAGTTTGAGGTTAGAAAGGTGTGGTCGGGGTAAATGACCTTTTTGGCCATGTATTCCATGTGGGGCTTGAATATTGACAAGAAAAATTTATCAATGTTATATATTCCAGCTGTTTATTAGATATCTACTTCGGTATCTACTGCTACTGATTTTTCTTTCATATACTTCAGTCTTTTATTATTATCTCCATCTTCTAGGTATTTGACTTTGAAGGACGTGGAAGCATCTGCGTTGTCTTGCCCTGGGAAGTTGTACGTGGATGGTATGGATCCTTCGGACGCTATCGTGTGGTGATATTACTACCTCTGGATTTACACTAGTTTGTAGCTAATGTAACAGAATCTTATGGATAAGTTTGGTAAGTTCTACTATTATACTATCTTATACATTAGTTTTGCCTTTTTTATCTATCCCTTCTTTCCGTAAATATATATATATTTATACATTGTTTATTGTTATATACTGCGGACTGTTATATAATGAGAATGACAGATAGGCGAAGAAACTCTTTATTGACCTAGAGTAAGGAGTGGTGCAGCTTAGCGGCGTTTATTCAATTGTCATCCTATATTTTACTGAAATTGGTAGTTGGATCTTGGAAAGCAAAGTTTTATAAAAATGTCATTTATTCCCTTCCAAATTGTAGGCGATATGTGTTAGTGCTCGTTTGAAATGCAAGTAATTATGGGATGATTAATTATTTTTCTTTTAGGTTATCGAATCATGAAAATAGAGATATTAAGAACCCCTGGAGCAGAATGGCTTAGTTATGGACTACTGATGTGTCCTTTATTCTGTACCGGTTCCATGTAATGACTTTTGTAGATTATGCTGGATCCTTGAGTATGCCTTTCGGTAAGTAGTATGTTTTATTGAGCTTTATTCATGTACTACCTACTTGTCTTTTGATAATCCTTTATATTATTTTCAGTTGCACTATGTTATTGGTCCTGCTGCTGCTGTCTTTATGATTTATATCACACTGCATATACCTCACAAAGTTTTGCTCTTTTCTCAGATTTTTTTTTATCATATTTTTCTTAAGCATTTTCCTGTTTTTTAAGGTCTGGATTCTTGAAGAACTTGGATACTTTTGTCGTAACCTCCAACTGGATAGACCTTTTATTGGTTCTTGAACATTCGAATGACCTCTGACCTCCGTGGGCATCCGTACCTTCTGAGATGATTGAACCAAACTCGCAAGGATCTAGTAAATTGGTAAATTGATATTTAATTCTTTCTGATATATATACATTGTTTCTCTATACGCCTATATCTATTCTATTTCTTTATACTATATTCCCATATCTTAGGTTTCCTTATTCTTTACTTAATCTGTACTTTATTCTATCTCTTCCGTATTTACTACTTTCTTAAATATGTATGCTTTATTTTTAAACTCGTATTATATACATATCTTTATATATTTCCTCAATTATTTCAACTTCTGCATGCTTCTCAACAACTTTCCCTTATTATTTCTCGAATGTTTTCACCTTATGTATGCAACTCTTTTTCCATACTTTATGTGAACGCTTTATTCTCTGCATATCCATACTTATGATTACGGGACTAGTTATTACATTATTTCCATATTTATCACGAGGCAGTGATAAGTTAATCTATCTATGTCTCTATGCTTATCTATCTATGCTTCATATGTGACTAGCTTTATGTACACAATATAGGAATTATATTATTATTTATGTAACCATGTATGCTCGTTTTTAAACACATTATATAAACATGTTTCCCTTAAACATTTCTCCATTATTTCACCTTATGTATGCTTTACATACACAACTTTTGCTTATATATTGCCTTATGTATGCTTCTTCTTAAAACATCTTCTATATTTTTTCTCACTTTACATAAACAACTTTTCAACTTGTGTATGCCTCTTCTATATTCTTCATGCTTTACGTAAACATTTCTTGCTTATGTAAATATTTTATCTGAACTTCTGCGGTACCAAAATTTTTGCTAACATCCTTACTGTCAGTATAGCTATTTCAGTCTGTATGCTCCAATTTCCAATGCCTAAATTAAGATAAACTTTCGTTGTGGTCTTATTTAGGCCGGAGAACACTTTACTTTGCACTTCATCCCTGTATACATAGTTTTTCTCTCCTGTATATACTCTCAATACACAATTTTAATGGCAACTCAGTTTTCCTGCTTTTCTCGAATACGATAATCCTGCAACTGGGCCATTTACTTGTGCTTTATTATGAATATCTTCACCTTATTTTCACCTATTTATTTTGCATACATAGTTTACTAATCTTCTCATTAATATTCACTTAACACGACTTATTCTAGCTTCTTTTACTATGCGATGTGTATTGTCTATTTATATATAGTTCCTTAACCTCCTAAGTGTTTTATCTATATATTTGTCTTAATAACACTTGGGTATATATTATGCTTATTTATGTTTCACTATGTACAACTTTTATTTACATTGAGACTTTGATCCCACCTCCCATTTTTGTTTTTGCTTGTTTCTTCTTTAGTTTCTTATATTACTTGTATACTTGTTCCATATATAATTTTATTTTCTTTATCCTTGTCGTTTTCACTAGTTTCTTCTTCTTGCTCCATGGTTTCCTTTAGTTTCTCCTATACAAATCTGTTATATTGCTCCATTTTAATTTAACACTCAGTTGTATTTATTATCTTTTTCCTTGCAGATACGGATCTGGCCTTGGTTGCCCCCATGCGGTTCTATCCTGACCTTTCTCAATAGCGGTGGCGCTTGGATTCAATGACCTTGCAGCTTTTAGCGTCCGCCTCCAGATGGCGATGTATATGCAGCAATGGACGTAGCTTGAACGCGCGTAATTTAAAATTGCCTTATATTGTAAATAAAAATGTTTGAGTTTCATTAGTTTTATTTGCCCAACAACACTGCGCGAATGATTAAAGGCGCGTGATTTGAATTTTTCAATTATAATTTAATTGTTTTTCTTGACCTATCAGTTTTCTAACGTAAATTACAGCACGTCTCTACCACGTGGTTCTAATCTCAATGACGTCGTCTATTGCGAAACGACTTGACGATAAAATGTTCACGATGTCTCTTGTCAAAAAATGTAATAAAGATGGCGACTGTACCCGAGTACAAGGTCGCGCATGATTTGAGAGCGAGAGGTACTGTTTATGAAGTTCTTTGTTTATTTGTTATATAATTTATAGTTTTTCTTAAGGGTTGGGTTTTATTTAAGAGCACTAAGGTATCTAAGAGCACTTGGACACTACACTTTGAACTACTTGACTGACTACTTAGAAACTTCACTCGAAGAACTTTGACAGACTCGACTTTTCTACTGTGGTTAATGAAACCCCTAGTCTTAGCAGTCGATGTGGCTAACCAAGATCTAGGTTTGGAGTAGGAACAGGATTAGAACTTTAGCAATCATGTGACTAACCAAAGAGCGGATTGAACCAAAAGCAGCCATGTGGCTAACCCTGGAGCTGGTTGTAGGTGAGACCAAAAGTCTGACGAACTGAAGGTTTGCCAGTGTATTTATATTAGAGAAATTGCTGATCATTGCATGCTTAAGGTTCATAATCGCTCCCGTTGACTGCTCGCGTTGTTTATAGTTTGCTTTTAATGTTTATTAAATAATTCCCAAGTTCAAGTTCAAACTTGAGACAGGGTGATAATTAGTTAATAGCTTTATGAATTATTATATTTGACAATATACCCCATATACCTCATTATAACTATTTGAAACAAATAAATAAAATTACCTGTCCTCTATATTAAATACACTACATTTTATCGAATGGATAATTTTATATAATCAAATAACCTATGGTAGAAAAATAATATATTCTTATGGAATATTTATTGTTCATACATTTCAAAGGTAAATTTCAAGAAAAATTCAATTTTGAGAAATAGTTTAAAAATAAAATCAAATGCAATTTATTAGTACCGAAAAACTCCTAAATCGATGTTATTTTCCAATGCGACGAAACTTCGGACAAACGAAATTATTTAAATTATCAAAACTGCAGAGTAAACATTGGTAAAAATAATTGTAGGTAATTTAATTGAATAGTCTGCTATTTAATTTCGCACCTATTATTTATAACAACACTGTTTTTCGAATAAAACATATTTTGGTTATTGCTATAATTCGGAAAATAATAGCGACTGCAGATGAAATTTGTAATTAAATGTTTCCTGGTTTATTTTAATAGTATTAAACTAAATCTTCATGGTTTATTACTCATTTTGTTCGTGACAATGATCCAAATGGAAAATTTTATAAAATGTCACTTATTTTATTTAATATGATATTTAATTATGATTTTGCAAATTTATCAGAAGTAATGTATGGAAGATATGATATTATAATATTTTTCTCTTTTACTCGATATTTCTTTAACACTAGTGGTAATGATGAGTAAATAATGGAATAAAATAGGTATTCGCATTACACATCTTAAGTAGAGGTTGGGTATTCCTTTTCTCGTTTTTTTTTCTAGCACCTTTGTTCTACTATTTCGTTAAACTGAGCATTCATCTGTGAATTTTCTGATGCACATTCAGAGTTTAGAACTGTAGTGAAGAGATTTATTGCATCGAAAGATACTATCAGGTAGGTGAATGCCGGGTAGCCCTGGGGGCCCTTCATGCAACGTTTCACAGGCAGCCAGGATACCGAACCAATTAAGAATAGATTTCTGCAATATAAGAAACATACAAACATTAATTTCGTACACCAACGTCTACAAACAAATAGACCACATATACTAGCCCTTACAGAAACGCAAGTATGTTCTACAATAGCAACAGGAAAGTATCTTTACCCCGGTTACGACTTACACTGCCGATTTAGACACTAGTGTGCCGATTATAAAAATGCTGACTATATACTAATTAATGCAATTTTGGGTTCGTACCAATGGAATTCTATTTTAGATAAGAGCGATATAAATAAGTCAGTTTGTGTTTTTTATGAAGTCTTGTCTTTTTGCATAGATAACTATGTGCCCAAATGCAGATCCAAATAGCCGAAGTTCCCTAAGTGGTACTCTCCTGGGCTAAAAGATCTAACTTTTCAAAAAAATGCCGCTCATAAAAGATATAAGCTCAGCCTATGTAAACATGATTATGAAGCTTTCCGCAGATTACGTCAGAGTTGTAAAGACTATTACATAGTGTGTCATAAAAATAACCGTAATCACATGCAGAACATAATGAATGATAAAATGGATTTCTGAAATTTTATTAATAAGAAACCTAAAAACTTTTATTTACCAAATACAATGAAGTTTGAAGATACAACCACTGATAATCCATTAATTATTGCTAATTTGTTTAGTAAGTTTTTTGGTTCATCTTATGAAATTAATAATAATGTACTAACACCAAATTCAGATAATTATAATGGGGGAATGCGTATAAGCATGTGTGATATTTCTGTTTGATATATTTCGGAGCATAAATAACATTAATAAAAATTTGGGCTGTGGTCCAGACAATATATCAGCTATTTTTGTATAAAACTGTAGATTTGTATTCAGCCCTATCTTATTGAGTTTATTTAATATGTCAGTAAGCTTAGAAATTTTTCCAGAATATTGGTAAACCTCCTATATTACTCCAATTCATAAGAATGGCAATAAGGAATGTGTGGAGAATTATCGGGCAATATCAAAAATATCAATATTTGCAAAGGTTTTTGAATCTATAGTAGCCTCCAAACTGGGACCTCTGTTGAATCCTACTCTCATGGCAGAGCAGCACGGATTTGTGCCAGGTCGCTCAACCACTACAAATCTTGTGGTACTTAGTGAGTCTCTCTTGGATGCCTTGGAGAGTCACAGTCAGGTTGATGTAATCTACACTGATTTCTCCAAGGTATTTGATGTGGTTCTTGGAGAAGATGTCTAAGGCTAGACTTCATGGGAAAACTATTGGCTTGGCTGGAAAGCTACCTGACACAAAGAACCCAAGTCGTAAAGCTGAATCAGTGTTTAGCATCAACCATTAATGTAACGTCCGGCGTCCCACTTGGTGGAGATCTGTCACCTTTGCTATTTAATTGCTTTATTAATGATATAAGAAACTGCTTTTTAAAAGTGATAAACTTCTTTATGCAGATGATTTAAAAATTTACAAACTTATAAATTTATTTATTATTTATTTATTTCAAATAAGGCTATCAAGCTTCTTGGTTTCGCAAAACGTAGTCTTTCAGAATTTGACAACATTTATTGTTTTAAGGGTGTTTATTGCTCTCTTATAAAGTAAGTGTTGGAAGTAATATATGGTCCCCCTACTACAAATGTCATTAAGATCATTTAGAACTGGTTCAAAAGAAGTTCTTTCGATTTATTGCTTATAAATTAAATATACCTTCAAATGATGTTGAATATAATAGCTTACTATCTCTTCTTACCTTGGAGGAAAGGCGTACACTGCTTGATCTTGCATTTGTTTACAAATTAATTAATGGACAAATATCAATTTATTAGAAAAACTGTACTTTCATGTTCTAAGTAGAGCTACGAGACTTAGATCTATGTTTCACTTAGAATTTCATTATCAAAACTATGCAGTGAATAAACCTGTGCAAAAAATGTGTAGAAGTATGAACCTCTACGAATTAGACTGTTTTTATATGTCGCTAAATAGTTTTAAGAAAACAATAAAAAACTCTTTTTCCTGTAAATATACCTAATAATGATCTGTATTCTTGCTTGAGACTTATTGTAAAAATGGCAAGTTCGTAAATAAACATTTATAAGTTCGAAATATGCATTTTTATTCGAAGCGATCTTTCGTGTCACCGCGAAGAAAGACCCGAACTGAACAACTTTGACGTCGTTTGGCTGAAGTTCACTGATAAGGGTTTAACCAATTTTAAATGCTGCCAGCTGTCTCTATCGCCCTCCGAGCGATAGAGCCTACCAAAACTTTTTTACAACACTAGCTACCACTTCTGAACCAATACAGGTCGACCTTCGAAATGCCAGCGTCTGTTTGCATCTGGCTTGCCAGTTTCTTTAAGAACCGATCTCCGCACGTTGCAGTTGATGGACACATCTCAGACACATTCACCATTAATGCAGGAGTGTCTCAGGGTGCCATACTTTCCCCATTCTATTTCTTAGATATTTATTTTGCATGCCTAAATTATAATTTGCTTGTAATTGCTCAAACATATTTATTCAATTCATCAGTCGTATTAATGGATAGTCATCTTTAGGAACTGTCTGTTCAAATTTATTAAGAATATTTTTACTGCTTCTCTAATTGGTATATGTTTTTTCTTATTCATTGTTTTATTTCAAAAAACTTTATTTCCATCTGTTTATCATCACGGGCTATATACCCTTACGATATATTCCAATAAACAAAAATTCAGAAAATCAATAGGGTTCTAAGCTACTAGATTGGTTCATAAGTCCCTAGCGCTTTCGGTTACTCGGGGCAAGATTGCCTTGGAATGAAACGTACATGGTATTGGTCAATGTCATTTTTGTATTATTGCGGTTTTGTGCTCCTTAAACCGCCACAAGTTGTTTAGTTTTTGGGAGAAAATTTACATTTCCCACATGTCCTATTGTTTGAGTTTAACCGTGGAACAAAAGCATCGGAGGCCATTAGAACCATTTGCGCCGTGTGCGGAGAGGCTGCTATCGGGGAAAGTATGGCAATAAAATGGTTTGCTCATTTCAGAGATGGCATATTCAGGAAGACCAACCGATTTTAACGAACGATCCCCGTCAGTCAACTCAGAAATTAGCTGATTTGATGGATTGTGACCAATCGCAATTATATTGTCGAAGCGAGAAACGAATGCAAACGTGTGATCCACGAAACTAAGGACAAACACAATCAAAGGATCAGGAATAAACATTTGCGCTGCCCCAGTGGCTCCAGGAATCTGGTCGGTAACAAAGGCAGCAAGAACGTCCCTTCCACCTTTGGCAGACGAACGTGGCATCACGGCGACTACAGTACTTCGAGAACAACAGAATAATCAGCGATAATCAATACGGCCTTCGCAAAGAGAGATCGACAGGAGATATATTGGCCTATGTCACTCATATATGGAGTAGGGCAATTGAGAACTACGAAGAGTCTCGAGCGATTGCGTTAGATATTTCGAAACCATTCGACAGAGTTTGGCATGACGGATTGCTCAACTAACTGCCGTCCTTCAAACTGCCAGCCTCTCTCTGTAGCTGGCTTGCCAGTTTCCTTAAGAACCGATCTCTGCATGTTGCGGTTGATCGACGCATCTCAGACACATTCACCATTAACGCGGGCGTGCATCAGGGCGCAATACTTTCACCAACTCTGTTCCTTATCTATATTAATGACCTGCTGACCGAAACGAATAATTTACAGTTTTGCAGATGACAGTACCCTTGTCTCCCAATTTAGAACCGAAAAAGCTTTACCAGTGACTGACACTTATCACCGCAGACAGGAGCAGATTACAGCAATTAATCAAGACCTGGAGAAAGATCAAACTTGAGGCGAAACAAATTTGGTCCAGTTCAATGCAGCCACGTTTACCAAGAGAGTCAATACAGCAGGCCCTGACATCATTATGACAGGATCGACCATTCCTTCATCCTCGTCAATCGGACTACTGGGTGTCTCGGTCAACAGCAATATATCCTGGCATGACCACGTTGCTAACATTGCAAAATCAGCCTCACATAAGCTTGGTGCACTATTTCGCAACAAAAATAATATTTTTCTTTTTTGCTTCTGTTTGTATTCATTTTTATTTAAATCAGATACTATTATGGCCCATCTTTATAAAAGAAAAGAATGCTCACACATTCAGACCTTACTTCAGTGTCATTTTTGAATATTAGATCTTGCAATACAAAATTTGTTAAGTTTGTGGAGCATATTACGGGGGAGTTGTGTGATGTAGTGGGTTTATCGGAAACCTGGTTACATGATAAATTACTAGATAAAGCTACTTTATTCCAGGATATAGACTTTTGAGAAAGGATAAGTACTCTGATGGTGGTGGGGTGGCGTTATACATTAAAGATTACTTAAGTTACAGAGTTCCAGGATATAGACTTTTGAGACAGGATAGGTACTCTGATGGTGGTGGGGTGGCGTTCTACATTAAAGACTACTTAAGTTACAGGGTTCTTCAGACTCCTAATGGCGTTAGCGATTTAGAACAGTTATGGGTAAATATTAAAATTAAAGGCCATAATGTATGTTTCGGGTCGCTATATAGACCTCCTGATACTAATTTAAAAAATTGTCTTAGCGACTTGGAAAATGTATTAACTGAGTTTATACCGACCTTCGACTATGTTATTTTTGGGGGTGACTTCAATGTGAACCTAGCTTGGGGGGATAGGGATGAACCCAGGCTGGTAAATAACTTGTTGGAAAAATATGGCCTTACACAACATATTAAAGAGTTTACGAGAGTGACGCACCTCACAAGCACTCTCATAGACATCCTGGTTACCTCAACTCCGGATTTGTCCCTAAATTCGGGGGATTTTGATCAAAACTTGTTTTTGCGGGATCTCTTGTCGGTTGAATGGGACTCGATTTACTCTATGGATCAGGTAGACGATATGGTTGTTTTTTTCAACAATAATTTAAATTATGTTTTGGATATCCATGCGCCGTATAAGGCAAGCCGAATCACGAAATCTCCTGCGCCGTGGTTAACGGAAAACATCAGGTTTTTCATGAAATTTCGCGACCGAGCACTTTCTAAGTATAAATCTACAAAAGGGGCTTTTTTCTGCTCAGAATATAAAGATTTGAGAAACTACATCACAATGGCGTTGCGCAACGAAAAAAAGGCTTATTTGGAACACAGATTCAAATCAAATCCTAAATCATTTTGGAAAATACTAAGATGGCTCAATCTTGGGGCGCAGGCTCAATCTCCCCCTACTAGCCTGGGGGACGCTGACTCGTTTAACTCCCACTTTATTAATTCAGTGCCTCAAATTGCCTCCGATAACGAACAGTTTACAAGGAAACCTACAGCGGTTTGCATTTGCATGTAAAGTCTAAATTAAATTTTTCTCTAGTCTCTACCAAAGAGGTCGAGTCAATCATTCTTAAAAAAATTTAAACTAATGCAGTGGGCACAGACGGTGTTAGCATCAGAATATAGCTACATGTTATTCCTTACCTTAGTGATCATTTAACTTTCATCATAAATCGTTGTCTTTCTACAGGCGAGTTACCCACATTGTGGAGGAGTGCCAGCATGATTTCTGTCCCAAAAAATAATAACTCCAGCTCAGTGGCCGAATTTCGACCTCTCAGTATTCTTCCTGCGCTCTCAATGGTACTACCACTTATTTGTTTGACTTTTGCACTAAGTCAAACATTTTGCCTCCTACACAGTCTTGCTTTCGCGCAAATCACAATCATGTCTCAAATAACATCTACTACGTGACGAGGGTAAGATTGCCTCTCTGGTGCTATTGGATTACAGTAAGGCATTTGACACACATCAGGTAATGTTAACCAAGTTAAATTATTTCGGGTTGGGCGGGATCCCGACAGCATTCTTCCGAAACTATCTTGGGGGAAGATAGCAATATGTTAGGCATGGCTCGGAGGTATCTGAGTGGCTTCCACTGAACAGGGGCGTCCGTCAGGGCAGCATCCTGGGGCCTCTTCTTTTCTCCATCTACACATCTGACTTTTCTAAATTTGTAAGTTCGTGCAAGTCACACCAATATGCTGACGATTTTCAGATATACTACCCGTGGAAGCCGCAGCTGTTTAAGGATGCTCAAAGCATAATTAATCGAGATCTGCAAAATATTAGTAAGATATCCGATTATCACTGCTTGTCTCTTAACTAAAAAAACCTCAGCTTATTCACTTTGGTTCAGCCGCTAATTTGAAGAAATTTGCCGACATAAATTTTGAAATAAAAATCAAAGACAATATCTTAACCCCCATCAATTCTTGCAGGAATCTGGGCGTCATTTTTGATTCCTCGCTAAGGTTTAAAAGTCATGTTTCTAATCTCTTGCAAAAGTCATTTTACAAACTAAAAAACCTCTATATGAACAAAGAGTACCTAACTACAGAGATCAAATTACGACTGTGTGATAGCCTAATTCTTTCCAACTTAGCCTACTGTGACACTCTATTGGCCTGCCTTAACATTAGAGGACCGCCATAGCTTGCAAAAACTGCAAAATGCCTGCCTCAAATTTGCATACAATGCGAGGAAATCTGATCATGTCTCGCCTTTTCTGTCTGCCTCCGGCTGGTTAAATTTGGATGAGCGCGGTACTGTCCATATGGCAAGTACTACCTTTAAAGTTCTGTCTTATAAACAGCCCGAATACCTTTACAACTCCTTTATCACACATAGCCAGGTTTACGGGACTCGCACTCGAAACAGCGATAAATTTATCCTGCCTAAACATAGAAGTGCTCTTTTTCGGAGATCCTTTCTTTACAACGCCCCTAAGTTATACAACACCTTGTTTGATAGTATCCTTTCTTGTACCTCGGTAGTAAATTTCAAGAAACAAATAAAAACACATGTTAAAAATAATAAAAAATAATCATACCTATATAATTAGCATTCGCAATTATTCAATAGTAAATAAAGTTCTTAATCTGTTTAGCATTTAATGACACTGCAGTCTTGCAGTCTCACTTAAAAAAAAATGTTTTTTTCTATTCTTTTCCCAGGATTTGGCCCGCCTCATCCCACCCCTGGCAACGCCTGTCAGACCGTCACGGCAGATGGCAAGAGCGCAACAGTTCGTCGTACAACTGGTAACACTTAGAACATAGCTTTACAAGAACTCCTTTGTCTGGCGCACTGCATCACTGTGGAACTCACTCCCAGAACATCTGTATCCCCCTAATTACAACCTAAAACTCTTCAAGAACCGTGCCTATAAACAACTTCGCACACACACCGCTCGTCGAGCGCCATAGGATCTCTCTTCAGTGTGTATGCCACTGCCATAAAAAAAATCAACGATCGTATGGGTTCTGCATTCCATGAGTAAAGTGCAAAAATTTGGTGTATAGGTACTGTACGCGTCGAGCGACAACAACAAAGATCAGAGAGTAAACATCTGCGCTTCTTTGCTTGAACGACATCGTTTAGCTCATCGACAACATCGACGCTGTGTTATACATTGTGACTGCTGTCGAAAAATGACACCTTTATGTTAATGTTAAAAACACAAGAAATGGCAAAGTCCTAATAAAAAGGCAACCCCTCGTGCAAAAGCTGGCCTTCATCCACCTATCTAATCTAATAACATTTATTGGCTTTGTTACAATAGTATTTGGACACTTAAACCTAACATACATAGACTAACATTTCACAATACATGGCCGGCTGGACGCCTGCATCTTGCAAGATGCTTCTGCGACCTCGCAACGGTTGTAGAGCGCGAAATTTTGGGCTAGATCGACTGCCCAGTCTATGTTTGTGATAGGCAGGTGGCAATGCACGATGCTGTTGTCGATCTTACTTGGGTTGGTACCCTTCAAGCGATTTAAAGTTAGACGTTACTTACAGATGGCTATGGATTTAGTTGGCTTGTTTTCAAGGATGTAGGAGGGTGAGGGTGGGTAATTATGGGGAAAAGCATTCTGAAAAACCCCATGTCTCGGTTCACTGGTTTTTGTACATACTCTCATTCATACGTGCTTGAAACTATCAATGATAGCTTCAATGAGGAGAATTGCAATGATTATTAGCGATAGTCTCGACGAAGTGTAGCCATGCTACGCCTGCCGGAACAAGGAGCGCAGAGGACGGTTTGGCAACGGTTGTTCGACTGAAGTCGAAACGCTTGCCGGACCGTATTTATACGGTTAGCGAGTCCCTTAGCAAGCCCCACCCACCATGCTTTTAGGTCATAGTGGGAGGGGCCAGCTCTGGGCTAGCTATAGTCATTCGATTTGGGTCACCTTCTGTGCTCCTGTTACCTTTCGTTTTTGCGAAAGGCAACAGGGTGGCTTTTTATGGGTGAATGAGGGTGGGTTTTGCGGGAGCGATATGAAATGTTCAAGGAGGTCTAGGATCAAGGAAGAAAAAGGACGTTTTCCCATGTATGGGCCCGTGTTTGGCTCTAAAATTCGGATTATACTTAGTGTCTGCGATATTGGCAGTCTTCGGCGAGCCGCGAATACCAAACTCGAAGAATCTGCACGCGAGTTTGTCTACATGTTCCCTGACATAGTCGACATGGGACATCCCGTGCAGATCTGCGGTTCTAGTATACCAGCCCGCCGAAAGCGCAGCCCTTAAGTGCCGGTTTTGTATTACTTGCAGTTTCTGCATTTGATAATCCGAGATAGAGCTCCAAACCGGTGCTCCGTACATGAGAAAGGGTCTGGTGATGGATAGGTAGAGGGTGATTTTATTTGCGGGGCTCAAAAAGGAACCATGCCTGATAAGGGGTCTTAACTTATCGCATATTATGCGGTTTTTGTTCCTTATATAGGATACATGTTCGATAAACGTAAGCCTCTTATCAAGCATGATCCCTAGATACTTTACTTTGGATTTGGGGGGATGGGGGTGTTATTGATAAGGATGGGAAGGGCTTCAATGTTTTTAAATTTTCGAGTGAAAATGGCTAACTCGGTTTTACTAGCATTCAGTTTTATTTTCCAATCCGTATAAAACTGATTTACGAGTGCCATATAGGCAGCAATGTTGTTTGTCGCCTCTTGTGCGCTAGGGGCTTTGGAGTAGAGGGCAGTGTCATCGGCATATAATGCCAGGGATGAGTGAGGGTGGGAGGGAAGATCTGCTATGTAATAGCTGAATAGCTGCGGTGATAGTACTGTTCCCTGCGGGACACCAGCCTGAATCGGCCTCAAGGTTGAATCTGAGTTGCCGATACGTACCGAAAAGGAGCGCCCGGCCAGATATGACACGACCAGGGCTGCCAAATGCAGCGGAAAGCCATGTTTTACAAATAATTTATAAAAGAGGCCGTTATGCCATACCCGGTCAAACGCCCTCTCAATGTCCAGGAGTAATAAGGCGGTGCAATGCCCTTCATTGAACCCCTCGTATATGTCGTGCACGATCTTCGCGGCAAGCATGTTAGTACCATGCCCACCGCGAAAACCGAACTGTTCGTCCGGTAATACACGGAGGCTCAGGGCGGCCTCATTAAATCTAGACAGTATGAGCTTTTCGGCAACTTTGCTCATAGTACTAAGCAATGAAATAGGGCGATAGGAGCTCGTCAGCTTCAAGTCTTTCCCATGTTTAGGAAACAGTACTATTCGCGCGATCTTCCACGAACTAGGAAAGTGTTGCAGGCGCAGCATAGCGTTCACTACATGCATTAAATGCACAAGGGTTTTTTGGGGTAGGTTTTTGAGGATGATGTTGGGGATATTATCAAGCCCCGGAGCCTTATTCTTGGTTCAGAACCTTGCGCAGCTCGGCTGGAGTGACCAGGAGTTTACTCATAACAGGGGGCGGAATTGGATACTTGCAGTTCGAAAACGGCTTTATGAACTCCGTGATATGAGCGTGCAATGGCTCGGTGTCTGGTGCTTCCTTGTGTACACCCTCAAGGAAGTCCGCAAAAGCCTCAACCTTGGCCTGATCGGTCATTACATCCTCGCCGCGATGGCGAATAGCGGGGATGTCAGTTGGGCCTCTGCGAACCTGTCTCGCGAGCTTCCACAGGAAACCATCCCCCGTGCCTAGCCCATTCACGAACCTCATCCAAGTCGCATCCCTGTGTGCACGAATATTCTCCTTTATTTGGGCGTTAAGTGCATTCACCCTTAGCCGGTCGTTTACAGCGCGGTTCCTCTGCCACCTGCGTCGAACTCGATTCCGGAGATTAATGAGGAGAAGGATATCATCAGGAAGAGATTCCGTAAACGGCTTCCTCCTGACTTTCGGACGTAGAGCGTCTCTGACTTACTGTATATTGCGGGTTAGAGTGTTTACTTCATTCTCAAGCTCTTGGACGGAGTCTATTTGCCTCGGGATGACAGTTAGGTCTCCTAATCTCGCTCGAAACACCCTCCAATCAAGATTTTTATATGAAATCCGCTGGATTTCATCGGCTTCCGGCCGCCTAACGTTAGTTAGACTCATCCTGATTGGAAGATGATCCGAGTTGAGATCGCCTATGACCTTGGGTCGTGCGGCGCCTGCCACCCCTCGAACAAATGCCACGTCCAAGTGCGAGGGGATGTAACGTTCACTGTAGTATGTAGGATCGACTGTTCTTAGGTATTGGACTTCCAGGTTGCTTTCAATTAGATTGCGGACAACGCGTCCTTTGTGATTCGTGTAATTGTCGCCAAATGCAGTATGTTTGGCGTTAAAGTCACCTATCAGTACCGAACGCTTGCCCGGTTCCATAAATGCTAAAATATCAACTTGTGTTATACGCAGGTCAGGGGGAGCGTACGCGCCGCTGACACACAGGCCACCTTCTAGCTCGACGCTCACATGTTCAATGTGCGATCTTATATAGGACCGCCTTTTATATCTGAGCGACCGGTGTATCAGGCAAATCACGCCTCCCCCTTCTCTGATTGGTCGATCAAAACGTTCGGTTTGATATCCACGAATTTTAATTTTAAAATCCGCAGCTAAGCGCGTTTCTAACAAGAAAGCAACCTGAAAATTGGATTTGTACATGAAATATTTAAATTCGTCGAGCTTATTTCTAATACCATTGCAATTCCAGGATAGAATATTAAGAAGGAGCATCGAAAACAAGCCATCTAAATGTTGTACTTGTGGATTTCAGTAGTAAAGAACTGTAAAGTACCTTGAAGTATCTTTACTTTGTCTCCATTGCAGGTCTCAAGCATACTACTGAACTCATCAAGTGCAAAATATAGCTCTGATATGTTGACCAGAGAATTAATTTTATTGACAACATTCGTAAGATTCGTTAGCATGTTATGTGCATTGCCACTTACCCCACTAGATTGTGGCGCGGATCTCGTCTGTTGCGAGGCCTTTAAGGTATTAGGGAACTCTTTGTCATAGTTTTCAGGGGGTGGCGCTCTTCCACCTTGGGGTTGACGTTGCGGGGGAGCTTGAGGCTGTGGTTGAGGGTCCGTGCTTCTTTTTGTACCCCGGCCTGGGTTCGCTGAAGACCCGCGCCCCTGCCAGGCCGGCGTGGCGGGCGCGGGGGCTGGTTTTAGTAATTTAGGGGGTTGCTTACTAGTTTGTAGCTGATTTATCTTGAAAATATAGACAGGGCAATCTTGATCGATTGCTCGATGAGGGCCACCACAGTTAGCGCACTTGACTGTGGTGCTATTGCATGATGTAATCTCGTGAGCTTGAGCGCATTTACTACATTTGAATGCTTTTGTGCAGAAGGACATGGAATGCCCATGCCCTTGGCATCTCCTGCATTGCATAATCGGGCGCGTATTACGTCTATGCTCCCATGTGATTCGAATGTTCATTATTGTTCGTATATCTTGTTGGATCTTCTTTAAGGTTACAGAAGCCTCTGTAACTACAAGATATAGTGGCTCACGGGTCTTCTTCATCTCGAAGACATTCTTTATGTTGTTATATTCTTCAGAGATGTACTTCTTTATTTCATTTACGGGGATGTAACCGTCGAGCGCTCTAAGCACATACGCTCTTGTTTTTTGATTCTTCTCCGCGTATGTGTGATACCTTATACTTTCGATATCCATTACCCTTTTAAAAGTAGACCAATCTTTTTCATGCTCGAAATAGAAGATAGTACTGTTTCGAGCATATTTTATTGAAAATTTGGTTATTTGCAGACTTTTCATGTCTGCAAGCAGTGCGGCATGAGCTTTCAACTTACCCTCCATGACTACGGGGGGTGGTGGTCCTGGATTAGTTTTAAGGGTAGTTTGAGCCTTTTGCTTGATGCGGCTACTAGTGCGGGTTGGGGCTTTCTTAGTTTTGTTACTAGTGTTTGAAGACGAAATAACACTTTACGCATCGTCGTCTAGGTCCGATAGCGCCTCGAACTGATTGTTAATTTCAATACCAGAGGGTCCGCTGAAGTTCAGTTTAACCTCCCTCACGTTTTTACGGAAGGGGATGGTTTTTAAGGGCAGTTTGAATCCATCAGAGTCCGTTTGTCCTATCAGGAGCGCAGGATCTTGTCGCGCATTTTGGGTGACCTTGTCCAAGGTTGCGACCGTTGCTGGCTGACTATCGCAAAGGCTTTTTTCTAGCACTTCTTTTGCCGATAGGTTTTGCTCGATTTCCATATCGGAGCTGTCGTCGAGTGTTTTTTGCCGCTTTTGCGGATTCCGGCCTGTATCAATTTTAGCCTTGACTGTGCTTTTCCTGGAGGATGGCGATGTTGAGGGTAGGTTGTGTTGGGCTTTAAGGTGGTCTATTCCCTTACGGAGTTTCGGCATTATTTCTTCGGTAGTCATGTTCGTTACCGAAATTAAAGTTGGCGCGATTTCGGCGCATTTTCTGCAATCTGCACTATTTTGGGACAAACGTTTATGAATGTATCGAGTGCGATTTAATACCGCATCATTAGGCGGGCCGCTTCGGGTGTCCTTTGAGCGGAGTGAGGAGGTATCATCCTCCAAATCCGTCATTGCGGGACAGTTGAGGGAATTTGCCGGGGTTACGTCCCCGGCGACTAGAAAAATAACTACACTTGACTTGAATAGACCTTTACTAGTTATCCAATGGATAAAAAGCAGGCTAATTAACCAATTAGCTTTATAAAACACGATAATCGAGATAAAACGCGTGCGGGCTCGTTTACTGGAGACCCCGCTAAATCCAGTCCGTATAGTATATCGATACGATACGAAGTCCTTCATCCACCTAAAGTAATGTTGTGCATTTGGTGGGACAAAACAGGCATCATCTACTAGGAACTGCTCCCCAGGAATCTAACCATCACTGCTGAAATTTATTGCCAACAGCTTATTAATCTTGCAGATGCAATACGAGAAAAACGGCCAGAGAGACAAAAATCAAGTGATTTTACAGCATGATAATGCTCGCCCGCATACCGCAAGCATTACGAAAGCGGTTATCCGGGGTTGGGAAGTTGTTCCACGTCCACCTTATTCTCCTGCCATTTCTCCATGCAAATTGCCAGAATGTTGGAAAACAATTTTACACAATTGATTAATTTTTGTGTTTTGTTTATCTGAATTCAATAAATTTTCATTTTCAAAAAACGCTTCGGACTTATGCATCAACCTATTATTTTACTGCATTTTTAAAGCTATGCAGATTATAATAAAAATTAAAAATTATTTAGGTCTATATGCCCGTTTGAACTGGGAGTTACTTAGCAAAAGGATGTATAGATAGTACAGAAATAATTAATTTAGTAATTATTCGTTTACTGACACGTATTATGGTTTATTTACTCTCACTCTTAATTTGTGATTTTCTCATCACATCAATAATTTCGAAATTTAATTAAGCACTATTCAGAGAGCGAATAAGCTCGTATGAACTAACAACAGAAGTTCTGGCTGTTATTTCCACTAACATAAATCACTATTATTGATGCATATATTTGGGAATTGGCAATGCAATTTCAAATGGAATTATATTTGTTTCAATCGCATTCATAACCGCACTCTGGAAGTTCAGGATGGCTAATTCGAAAATATTAGCCACTAAACCCAGCATGTATACAGATCCTGAATTGGCGGCATAGAGAATGTATAATTTTCTGTTGAGAATAATGCTACTTTTTTGCTAATTTAATATGAAGTAAAGGTTTAATTAAATTCGACGAGTGTTAGCAGTGTATTATAATTAATTATTATACGCATATTTTTCTTAATGAAACAAAGTTTCCTGCAAAAAATTTGCTTCTAAAGTACATTAGCTTCTTTTCTAACAGAATTTCCTCTTCGTTATTACATATACAGTACAAGTACGGCAAACGATACAATGCTAATTCTAATTTTACCTTTGTGATGAGTGTTGAAGTTAACAAGTGAGGCAGAAGTAGAGCCATAACCGACAAAATCGATTTACATTTGATAGGTCGAAAGCAATGAGGTGAACAACAGGTAAGATAAGAGGGATGAAGGTAATTCAATACGGACTGGATATGCCGCTATTATTTAAGCTACTTTCTAATATATTTAAAGACAATATATATGTGTTCAATTATCTATAAAAATTGTTTAAATTCTCTCTAATGTACTAGTCTATACAGTTTACTCAAAAAGTTAAATTCAATATCTGCCGTAATCACAGTACCTTATCATTAACGACGCCTCATTAACTTAACCTTATCCCCAGAGGATCTGCTACGGCAATAAGCTAGCTCTCTTAACATCGTCCCTTGCGTAAATTACCTATTTCAGCAGTAGGCTAGCCCTTGTCTTCAGCATTCGGGGTAAAGTATCTCTTACGACAGTTGACTAGCTCTGATCCTCTTAGGATTTATCCCCATTTAATATCTATGAATATTTAGCCCTTCTACTAGAAGCTTAAGTTAGTCGTATGCTCTATAAATGATGGTAACACAGGCGACTTAATCATATGAATATGTGAGCAAATATGTCGTCCAATAGAGTGACAGCCTTTTCTTATATGTCCGGCACACACACAAAGGGAAAATTCGATACCAGTCAACGAGCGGTGCGTATGCGGAGAAGACGGTGGACTTTGGACTTGAAGCACTATAGGCTGTAGTTTTCGGGAGCTAGGCAGTCCTCCAGACAAAGGAGTTCTGCAACAGCGACGTCCTAGATGTTCGCAATCATATGTTGATGTTGCAACAGGATTTTCTTATTAATTAAAGCAAACCTAACAGCGGAGAGTAGTGTATGCAATATTCCGGCTCCTGGTGTTCAGCCACCTAACCTGAAAAAGCAAGAAAACAGAACAATCTTACAATGACAATTCAAAACAAACGAATGACCAGAAAAAAATATTAAGTAATTAAGGGTACAATATGAGGATTGTACTAAGACCAATTCGGTTGATAAACTAGATACTGTATGCCTTACAACTAAAAAAACTCTAAACACTACTATCCGAAGTGATCAGTTTGGTTTACTTAATACAGATATATAAATCCAAATGAATCAATTAGTAGCCGCACCAATAATAAATGCAGTAATAATAATATTATCAGTCAATAACAAGCAGCAATAATTAAGTTAATCGGCAAGAGGGAAAAAATTATTAAAACTATAAAAATAAGGTGAACGATATCGCGTTGAATCGGTCCGAAGGTCGTCGAAAGTTGCTAGCAAAGTGCCTTACTCCGGCGGCAAGCTCAGCAGTAAAGGTGAAAGTCACCTGCTCGAGAGTGAGAGTTCTCCCAAAAAGTGTAAGTGAGCCCAAAGGTGAAACCCTGTAGTGAAACTTGTAGTGGGGGCCGGTAGGACCCCACTACAAGGCGGATCATAAAAATCCGGTGGTGAAAACCCTCTCTAATGTTGGGGGGTGGCCTGGAGAATCAACTGCCTCGGTTTTATAAAGTGAGCTCGGAGAGCCTCCTGTGCAGTATTAAAATCCCGATAAATTGGTCGTATCAAAACACAAATTAGGGACTCAACCCAATATCCCCTAGAAGGGTGGTATAAAACGCAATACCAAAAGCTGAGTCACTTATAACTACACTTCAGCAAAACACTTCCTCTCTTCCCAGTAGGAATTTCTAGAAGAACGAGATCATCGGTTTCAATCAATTTGCATTTGCAACTTCCAAGGAATTTAGAGGGAAAAGCAACAGCAGTGTGTCAAACCAATTCAATGACACCGGCTAGTTAAACCCATATCAGCCTGAGATTACAGTATTTCAAACCGAAAGTAATATATGAATTTGACCGATCTAACGTGGATCAAAGGCAGGTGATTAACTCGGTTATTAAATACAGAACAACAAGTAAGCATAATTATTCTAATATAGCTAAGTAAAGTTAAACTAATAACACAATATCTTATTTTAGTTGTTTGATAAACCTAAGCGAGCCAATAGATTATCCACTAAAATAAATACAGTCACAAAGTGCTGGAGGACAACATCAGAAAAAAAATGATCAGAATAGCCATTTACGGTCACAACAGTGTTATAAAAGCTAATACATATTATGTGTTAATAATCGTATGTATAGGTAATTAATTAGTATGAATAATAAACTTATTGACAACAAATGAAATAAATGAATTTATAATTAATTATCCGAAGAGGTTAATACTCAATAATTCTTATCACAAAATATAGAATCTTTTGTTGCTAATTGCAGCATATAAGATAAAAATTATAATATCCTATTAAAACTGAGCTTTATCCACAATACCGAAACAGAATTTTTGCACTCGACGCGCGTTTCGCTAACCATGTTAGCATCATGAAGAGATGACTAAGACTGAAGTGAATCAGTTGAAGTTGAGTCTTAATCATCTCCTGATGATGCTAACATGGTTAGCGAAACGCGCGTCGAGTGCAAAAATTCTGTTTCGGTAATGTGGATAAAGCTCAGTTTTAGTGCATGTTGCCGAAGGTTCCAAACCCCAACATAGATAATATTCTATGCTGACAAAATCAGACTGTTACACTCTTTGGCACAACTCTGGGCAGAATTGTAAGTACCAGCTCGTTCGAACACCATCCAAAGTAGTATCGATAGTAAAAAGATAGGTCCGCCACGTTACGTTCCAGGCTATCAAGGTGTTGTCAGCTCTGGGTCATTCACAAGACGGACTGCTTTCCTCTGTATGGAATGTAATATCTTGTTGGGTGCCGAGCTCTACGCATGGAAACAGAGATGGTCTTATCTGAGCCTTATAGAGCAGTAACTGATGACGAGTATACAACCTTTTTTGCTGTAAAGAGTCCTTCAAGCTTTTATGATGGAGCCTTGGCGATTCTGGTGACGTAATTATGCCAAGACTTATTGGTTTCTACGTTGATCCCAGCAAGCTTATGGATCAGGCCCGAGTCAGTGTTTGTTCTGACATTGATAGGTCAGGTCCTGCCGTGTTGTCTCTTTTTTTGGGAAGACAGCTGCTTGAGTCTATCGCCCAATTGTCTTGCTTCCAATAATCTCCAAAGTCATGACGAGTTAATCAGCAACTTACCATAGAAACCAATACTGTTTTCGCAAAGAGAGATCGACAGGAGATATATGACCTGTCACTTATGAATGTATTAGGGTATTTGTGTGTAACAGTTCGGTTTTGCCAAGAGCAAACATTTTTAAAAGTTTATTTATATGCCGCCTCTAGGAAAAATAATGCTGTATTTTGCACGCCTCGGTTTATTAATTCTATATTTATTAATTCAATTTGCTTGTAAATGCCACTTTCCTAAAATGAGTTAACTATATTTTAGGTATAGATTAGCTATATATTTGTATTAGCTTCTAGAATCCGTTGTGACTATCTATGTTAGTTGATAAGCGAAAGCGATGTACCTTATTATTAAGATACCTTGGCTTGATTTGCATTATATTATCGTAAACAGCCAGCGAATCGATTTATATTTTTAAAGAATTCTGTTAGCCTGCAAATACGTTGCATTTGACTTATTGAACCATAATTTAATTTCAGTTTGAATATTCTATTACCTTTTGAGAACCCTAGGTTGATGTTCCGGAGATCGTTTTTGGACCTCTGCTTTAAATATATTTCTCGTTCTGTACGGCCGACTAGTTTTTGTGTGGTTCATGCCAAATAATAGGAATGGGCTACCTATAGCGCGTTTTCCATTCTCGATTTAGATTTTTGAAGGTTTATTATTCCTGTTGGAGCATTTCCTAGCATTTCTGGAAAAATGTAATTTTAGCTCACTATTCGTGGCTTCCGCCGTCATTTATCATCATAATAAGCGAGAATTAAGGCGTTTGTTTTCTTAGAATTATACCTTGTGGCGAATCACTCGGCATGTTTTCAGCCCACCACTACTTGTGACGCAGCATTTAATTTCGAAGGCAAATTGACGGAACGTTGGAGAAGTATTTTCTAGTTTGCTCGCCTGAGGAACGTTTGCCAGTATAGCGAGAAACTGCACGTTTCAGTATTGTGATATAATACAACCCTTTTGCTAGGGGATTTACTGTGTGGTTTCTGTTGTGTTTTGATACGACCGATTTTTCGGGCTCTACATGCTGTACTAGGTAAGCATTTTCTCTGAATTTCTTTTCCTATGGCCTATAAAGCGAGTGAACGCCATGCTAACGTTTTTTTTGTTTCCATTATTTATAGCGGCTTCCACGTTCGTCCCATAAGACCGAGGCCGTCGAATCTCTCCTAGTCCACCCTCAAGTCCGAATTTGAGGTAAATATCGCTACCGTTTTATCTAAATTAATGAAATTGATTGCTTATCTGTGTTACCTTTTTTTTGTGCACATATCGCCATTTGTTTTTCTCACATGTTATCTTATCTACTCCATTTTATCTGATCCGAATTTTTATTTTAATGCAACTTTAATTTTGATCATATGGGGAAGTTTATATATTCCTTTTAGGAGTGATTCATACTTATCTTTTTATATTCAAGTTGTCTGAACCTTCATATCTCTTTTATTTGCTTTACATTGCAAGTCCATGGTTTATTTGTCTGGAACAATTTGTTTTATAAAGAAGATGTATCTATGCAAAAGGGGGGGGGTCTATGATTTTTATTAAAGGCTTCATTTAATGCTTACTGGATTACTTCAGGGTTTTTCTGGTGGGCCAGAAGTTTAATTGAAGAACTACAACTTTTTTCCGGAGGGCCAGAGTTTATCGAAGGTCCACAACTTTTTTCGGGGGGGGGGGGGGGGGGAGAAGCAGGGCCCCAGTTCTCCTTGAAGGGCCACAATGTTTTGCGGAGGGCCAGAACCCTCATCGAAGGGCTACAGCCTTGTGGTTCCCGCACTAGAGACCATCGAGAGCCGTTCCTGGGCATCCATAGGCACTTTAAAATCCGACGGGATTTGGGTATAAGTTTTGTGTCTTATTGTTTCTTAGGTGGATACGCTTAAGTAGTAGTACAATCTTCGTTTTCTTTTTTTTTTCATATAAATCAACCATTGAACGCCGAGTTCTGAGGTAGCTCATTGATTTTAATTAATTTAATTTACATTTATTCACTGGTTTATCGGACCAGTTAATCTGATTGCTTTGAGTCGTTTTCTCATTTTAATAAAGTCAAGCGCTGGCTGGATAATTTCATTCTTTTCATTCATTAGTCGGGAGATATAACCGTTCTGAATTTTATCTCTTTATCATATGAATCAAGCTAACCATAGTTTTAATCTAATCTGGTGCTTTTATTAACTTCTCAAGTTTTTTTGATCTAATCATTGCGGCATATTATCACAATCAGTGCAGCTATTAGCGCACGCATACTTAGTTGTAGTTAGAAGCTTAGTCTACGTCAAGTGATCACTTTGATAAGTAGTGTTTAGTGATTCAGTTGCATATAGAACCGAGATTTTCGAACGGTGTTTAGTGATTTAGTGGCATATAGAACCGAGGTTTTCCAACTGAATAAGTCTCGGTACAATCTTCACATTGTACTCTGTTTATTTTATCAATGGTTTTAACATTCGTTTACAATTTTTTGTCTTTATTTAACCACATTTTAATATAACTTTTTTCTCCAGATAGATTGTTGCTGTGTTTTCAAAAAAAGGAACTTAGTAGCAAATCAAATTTTAGATTGTGTTTTCTTGATAGAATTTAGTTGATTATAATTGCGCCATTGTTTTCGTTTTTTTTGATAGTTCGAAATTAGGAACTGAGAACCGGTTAATTTTATGAGCGAATCTAGCCACTCGGTACAACACCAGCCGAGCTTTTTCCGTTTAGCTGGCTAGAACGGGTGGTGCTCAAACGACCCCACGACAGGGGCCGGGTTTTGCAACACGTCTCTCCGGGGCTAGGTTCATTTTTTTAAATTAATTGGGAAAAAAAATCTTTGGGTTCAATCAGAAAAACGTGTTGCATGAGAACGACGGAGAATGTCGAGCAGTTGCTTCGGATATATCAAAGGCATTCGACAGAGTTTGGCATGACGGATTGCTCAACAAACTGCCGTCCTTCGAACTGCCAACGTCTGCAGCTGGCATGCCAGTTTTCATAAAAACCAATCTCTGCACGTTGCAGTTAATGGACACATCTCAGACACATTCATCATTAATGCAGGCGTCAAAGCGTTCCTTAAGGCTATATTAATGACCCGTTGACCGAAACCAATAATCCTGTTTACAGTTGTGCAGATGGCAGCACTCTTGACCTTCAATTTAGTTCAGAAAAAGGTTTATCAACGACTGAAATTTATCACAGCAGCCAGGAGCAGATTACAATGAATCAAGATTTGGAGAAAGTTCGAACTCAATGCAGCAAAAACCCAAGCAGCCACGTACACCGAGAAAGCTAATGTGGCGGTCCCTGACATCATTATGACAGGATCGGACTACTGGGTGTCTCGGTCAGCAGCAATATGTCCTGGCATGACCACGTTGCTAGTATCGTAAAATCAGCCTCGCAGAAGCATGGTGCGCTATTTCGCAACAAAAAACTGTATACACCGCAGCAGCTGTTCTTGCTCTACAAAGCAAATAAGATCGTGCTTAAAATATTGCTCACATATCTGACGTGCCGCACTTAAGCACACCTTAAAGCTGCTGGATTTCATTCAGAAGAGAACTGTGCGTCTCGTCGGCGACCCGGAATTAATCCGGGCTCTGGATATCCTAGACATATGGCCGGAATAGCAGATGTTTCCAGGATTTGGCCCGCCTTTTCCCGCCCCCAACAACACCTGTCAGACAGTCACGACAGATGGCAAGAGCGCACGCATTCGTCGTACAAATGGAAATACTTAGATCATCACTTTATAAGAAATCCTTTATCTGGCACACTGTATCACTCTGGAATTCACTCCCAGGACATCTGTTTCCCCCTAATTACAACCTAGAGCTACTCAAGAACCCTAACGATTGACATCTTCGCACACATTCATAATGAAATTTGTAAAAGCACATTAGAGTAATTTAACAACTTTCGGAAGTATATACGTTAAGCCTGAAAGATATGACAAAAATCTCATGCGTGAATCCAATATTACGCCAAAGTTGGTCTGAAAAGTTTCCATATCAATATATTTGTAACATTTTATGGTTATAGAAAGATTAAAACAATCAAGGAAAAATGGCGAATATATACACTGTGGGCCAAATTTAGGTTCCACACTTTTTCATCGCTAATAACTTTTTATGTATTGCACCGATTTGATTTATTTTTGGAGGGTTAGTAGGCTGCTATGTTCTTGTGAGGCCGTCCAGTTTTGATTAAAAAGTTTAAGACAGGACCGGACTTACGTGTCTTTTTCTAAAATGCTACATTTAATGTCGTTGCAAAATAAATCGGTTTTACTGAAATTTAAGCTGATACGTTTTTTTCGTTAGCTAAACTACCGGAAATACACATGCTAAAGCGAAAATAAAACAAATTCAACAACGTTTAAAAATTCTTTGTTTTTTAAAAATGTAATGAAAGAAAGGAATTAGAAGCAACTAGGAATTAATACAACTAACATGGGAAAGAAAAAAAAATTAAAAAAATTGCCTGTGAATATGTCCGCCGCGATTATCTACAACTGCTTGCAGCCTTCGGCGAAATTGTCCAGTTGCACTTGTAACTACTTCTTGTGAAAATTCTGTTCAACATTCCTCAATCCGATCTTTTAGTTGATGAATTGTTTCAAAGGTGTGTTTGTAATATACCATGTTTTCTAAGAGTCCCCAATAGTCAACCGGATCGAGATCTGGACTGTTTGGAGGCCAACTGTTGGTTTCAAAAAAATCGGGACATTGTTCTTGCAGAAACCTTACTGTTTCCCGAGATGTATGAGCAGGCGCTCCATCCTGCTGGAATGTGTAGAGATCACAAACCTCTTTAATAGCTGGCAACATATTCGACAAGATATTGCTTTGATAAATCTCAGAGTTTATATGGTTGTCCACAAAAATAATTGAAGTTTTTCCTAGAGCTGATACGGCAACGGAGACCAAAATAGAAGAGGCGAAATGTTGGCGAGGAATCAAAAGGCTTTCCAAGGGAATATTTCTTTTCTTTTCTGAAGTAGTATAAACCCTAGTGTTCTGTGTATTTTTAGGTTATGGCAGGGAAAATACCTTTTCATCGCTGAACCATATTTTCCTGATCTGTTCTCGGGTCCTGAATCTACGAAGCAGTTGTTAACATCGTTCCAGCCTTTTCCGTTTAACATCGGGTGCTAATTTTTTACAGTAAATTTTTTTATAAATTTTTAAGCCCAGATCTATTTTTAAAATTCTTCTTGTTGACGTTCTTTTGATTCTTGTTATTTTACTTACTCTACTTGAACTAGTTGTCTGACCTGGTCCTAGATTTGCAATAATACTTCTTACTCTATCAATATTTTCTTCTGTTCTTGCTGTTCTTTTTCTTCCACGTCCTTGCTTCATTTCCACTGAGTCATTGGTTGGTCTTAAATGCGCGAGAAATTTTGAAATAGTTCTTACTTGCCATTTTTTTTTGCTGGAAACATACGTACTAATTTTCTAGCACCATAATTGAATAACTCCCATAAAGTTTTAATTAAAATTTTATCTTCAGGAGTTAATTAAACCATAATGACACCTTAGTTGTAAGTGCCTAACCTGACAACAATACTTTGAATGTCATAAATATTGGTTATTTGTCAATTGAGACATTGCTACTTGATTAGTTGTCACATTTAAAACAAGTCACTATTTCATATTCACGTTGTATAATTATCGATGCTGAATTTTAGTGTAAAAGTGTCTGTTTTATCACGGCACCGAAAATGGATGAAATCAGTTGATAAATAAAATAATTAATTACAAAGATATAAGAAGAGTGAAACTTTAGCTTGCCCCACAGGAAAAAGTTACATTTCTCGATTCCTATTTTTTTTAGAGTTTGGCTTTAGGATGTGTATTTCGGGTAGTACAGCTATCGGAAAAATGTCTCAGCTCATATTTTAGTAAAATAGGTTTCTTTGGCAACGACATTAAATGCAGCATTTTAGAAAATGTCACGTAAGTCCGGTCCTGTCTTAAACAAACTTTTTGATCAAAACTTGACGGCCTCAAAAGAACATAGCAGCTTACTAACCCTCCAAAAATAAATTAAATCGCTGCAATACATCAAAATTTATTAATGATGAAAAAGTGTGGAACTTTAATTTGGCCCACAGTGTATGTTGTCATTTTTAATGATATTCTAACGATGCTAACATGGTTAGCGAACTATGTTGGGATTTGGAACCTTCGGCAACATGCACTGAAACAGAGTTTTATTCACAATGCCAAAACAGAATTTTTTTAACTTGACGCGCGTTTCGCTAACCATGTTAGCATCATCAGGAGATTATTAAAACTAAAATTAAAATCTATTTAACTCTGTTTTATACTACTGTTAATCAAGCGGAACGAAGAAGAACCAATCTTGGAATCCCACTAGTCACGCTCAATCAACCAATACAATCGACTATACGGAATAGGTCCTCTATCTCTATTTAAACTATTCTTACATTTAATAATTTCCATACTTTCATATGCGTCTAATAATCTCCTATCAGTTATAATATGACTTAATTTAAAATTTTTAATTATTATTCTATGATTATTATCAAAAGCATGCTCGGCAACACTTGATTTTTATGTTCTGCCATACTTTAAATGAGCTATATGTTCTTTGAATCTCGTTTGTATAGATCTTCTAGTTTGCCCAACGTTTTTTTGGTTGCAATCCATACATCCAATTTCATATATTCTACTTCTTTTTAATATTCCAATTTTGTCCTTTAGACCATCCAATAACTTCTTAATGTTAAACTGAATCTGGTATACTAATTTTAAACCTATTTTCTTAAAAACATTTTGGAGTGTTCTAGTATACTGCTGATTATACGGTATCGAAACATATTTTGTATTTTCATCCTGATTAACGAAATAAGTGGAATCACGAATAGTCTTTCTAAACAAATGCCTATTAATTAGTTTATTTATTAAGTTAGTATTGAAACCATAAACTTTCGCTATATTCCTAATTGGTTCCTTTTCATTATTAAATATTTCTATGTTAAGAGGAAAGTTAACCATACGATGTACTAAAAAATGAAAGCTGGCCATTTTACGTTGGTCGCAGTGGAAGGAGTCATTAGGAATATATCGGTTAGTGGCATTATTTTTTCTGTAAATATCAAATTCTAGTGTGTTATTATCGATCCTAATCAATTAAGTATCCAAAAATGGTAGCATGCAGAATTTTGTTACAAAATCTTCAATGTTAGCGGTTTACCCTTGGAAAATATTCAAACTCCTGGCTGATTTAATTTTCAAATTTACTCATCAAAAGATTAGCTAAGAATGGCGATAAACAGTCGACATTGCCGTGCCTTCAAGTTGTTGGTAATAGTTATTTTTATATTGAAAATAATTTTGAAACTTAAATATTCTTGATTGATTTCGTTATCAAAACTATTCATATCAAGTAATTCACCAAGGTATTGCAAGGTCTGTGGGATTGGTACACTAGGGAATAATGAGCTAACATCAAACGAGATTAAAATTTCACCTTCATTAAGAATCGTATCTTGAATTTTGTTTATGAAATCCAAGGAATTTAGTGCTCCTGAATTGTGTTATTTTATAGGTAAATTTTCAAACTAGTTTGCTAACCACTTGAATTGAATATATTATAAGTTGGCGATCCTATTGCCGAGACTATGGGATGCATTGCCTTCCCAGGTTTATGAATCTTGGGAAGACAATATAGTTTCGACATAGTAGGATTACTCACAGATAATTTGTGTTTAATTTGATCAGAAATAAGGTTGTTACATTTCTTAAAAGTGTTTTTAACTTGTGTTACCATCTTGGATAATGGATTCCTTGAGATTCTGTTATAGGACCCGGCAGAAAAATCAAGTGTTGCCGAGCATGCTTTTGATAATAATCATAGAATAACAATTAAAAATTTAAAATTTATTCAAAATATAACTGGTAGGAGATTATTAGACGCATATTAAAGTATGGAAATTTTATTATTAAATGCAAGAATAGTTTAAATATTATATATTATTATATTCCCTATAGTCGATTGTATTGGTTGATCGAGCGTGACTAGTGGGATTCCAGGATTGGTTCTTCTTAGTTACGCTTGATTAAGCAAACAGTAGTATAAATGAGAGTTGGGTAGATTTTAATTTTAGTTTTAATCATCTCCTGATGATGCTAACATGGTTAGCGAAACGCGCGTCGAGTGCAAAAAATTATGTTTCGGTATTGTGGATAAAACTCTGTTTTAATGGTTAGCGAACCGTGCGACAAATGTGGATAATGTGTTTCGGTATTGTGAATTAAAGTATGTTATGATGCAATAATTCATAGATAACTAATCACACGAAACCTATCCAGTATTTTGTTAAATATGGTTATATTTGCATCAGCCGGCGAAAAGTTGGCAATAATCGCACAAACTAGACTGCATCTTTGATAAATGGGAGTGTAAAGATCGCCCGTGGATCGTTTCTGACATACAAAAACATATAAAGGTAAATCGATAATTGCGATTTATATTTTATTTGTATTAGTCTGCCCTATACGAGTAATATATAAAGCGAATTCTGCTTTTTTTTAATATAACACTGTAGATATGTGGCATAATGACAAAACCAGTCGTGGTGAATAGAGGTAATTAATATCTCTCGGAACACATCCAATAAAGCAAAAACGCGGATTAAAGAGGAACAATGACCCTCTCAATCAATTTCGGTTGAACCGATCATAAACCTTTAGGGCTTGACTTTAGTTTGATAGGATTGCAAAGTTTAGTAAATACGTTTATTGTCAATAAGCAGTGATTGGAAAAATAAACATTTCTATTGTAATCTAAAATTAACTTTTATATGAACTCTATTGTTAGTATTTAGTAGTTAGTTATTTTTGGCTTAACATGTAAAATTATTTCTTTATTTATCCTTTTAACTTCCACCGCCAAAGTCAGGTTGGAAAAGGGTGAAGGGAAGGAGTAGCAGCCTCCTAAAATAACCATGGTTTATCTGGCTCCGGATAATAGCACCCTGTAAGGGGCCCTGCTAGGGTACGGCCAAGCTGATGCCTTGTAGGATGGATGTTGGATCATTAAAGGCTAAAGGTAGAAACAGTAAGTAAGATCAAAAATATTGCGTCGTCCAATTCTGTAATACTTGGAAAAAATCTAAAATACTGAAAAGCCTAAGCGAAGCCTCGGAAATTCGGACGGCTTTTCTGGAAAACGGCCTAAGCAGCGAAAACGGGTAATGAATATCGGATCATGGAAAACTGTAAACAAAAAATAGACCACAGGTGTTTCGACTCAAATCAGATTAATTTAGATATAATGGCATTACCGGAAACTAAAAGAAGGGCACTGGGGTGGTCGGCGATTACGTACGCATTCATGCGGCGTTTCTAAAGAGAAAAGAGCAGCCACAGGATTATCTCTACTAATGAGAAAAAAATTTACGAACAGAATTACTAATTAGGAAGCAGTTGATGAAAATATTCTGATAGTGAACATTCAACTTCATGGACACAGTGTCACCTTAGTAGCCGGATATGCACCTTCCTATGACGAAACGGTTGCTAACAAACAAGATTGAAAAGATGGAAAGAATTATAACAAATATTGGTAATAACATATTGTAATCTACTAAAATGCATAAGCTACTAAACAAATATCACCCTGTCGCAAGTTTGAATTTGAACTTGGAGATTGTTATATAAACATTAAAGGCAAACTATAAACAACGCGAGCAATCAACGGGAGCGACTTTGAACCTTATGCATGCAATGATCATCACTTTGTTTTATATAAATACCATACCGAACCCTCAGTTCGGCAGACTTTAGTCTCACCTCCAGCTTCCAAGGCTAGTCACTTGACGACTGCCTTCTGGGTTCTATCGGCTCCTAAAGTTAGCCATACGACTGCTTTAGGTTCCATTCCTTTCCTACCAGACCTGGTACGGGTTGGTCACTTGACCACTGCTAGGACCAGGGATTGCACAACCTCCATAATAAAGTCTTGACAAGAAGTTTGCCAGAGTGTTGAGAAAGACAAGTGTCTAAATAGTCAGTTAAAAAGTTTAGTGAAATCTCTTAGTGCTCTTAAATAAAACCCAACCCTTAAGAAATTATTATATTATTATAAATTATAAGACAGTAAACAAAGACCTAAACAGTACCTCAAATTGAGAAAACATGCGCACCGTAGTAATCGGGTATAATAGAATCTCATTTTTTCTGACCAATAATTGTTGTTAAAGTTTTATCGTTAATACATTGTTATTGTTATAAACTAAACGTGCTTACCTTATCATCTCTTCTTACCCTACGTAACGCGGTCCCGGTCTATCTCAGTTACCCCCCGGCACGCTAAACAAGGCGTGTCCTCGCGAGTAGAACATCCAGTGGTAGAATTAAAGGAAGCATTGAGATCCCGTCATTGTACTAATCGCGACGCGGCTCTTCTCTGAGAAGTTATTCTTTTAAAAAACGCGCTACTCCCTAAGCTACTCGTGACACGTGGTGGAGGCGCCGAAGCTACCCCTGACACGTGGTGGAGGCGTTGTTAGAAAGAAAAAACAATTAGATTATAATTAAAAAATTCAAAACACGCGCCAGTATTATTTCGCGCGGTTAAATCTTAATATTGGTCAATAAAACTAACATAATTAAAAAAAATTTATTTACAATATAAGGCAATTTTAAACTACGCGCATATACGTCGCCATCTTGCGGCGGACGCTAAAAGCTGCAAGGCCATTGAATCCAAGCGCCACCGCTAGCTGGGAAAGGTCAAGAATAGAACCGCAAGGTGTGACCAAGGCCAGGTCCGTATCTGCAAGGAAAAAGATAATAAATTAAATACAACTGATTGTTAAATTAAAATGGAGCAATACAACAGATTTGTATAGGAGAAGGAAACAATGGAGCAAGAAGCAGGAGAAATTGGTGAGGATGACAAGGATAAGGAAAATAAAATTATATATGGAACAAGTACGCAAGTAAAATAAGAAACTAAAGAAGAAACAAGCAAAAACAAGAACGGGAGGTGGAATCAATGTCTCAATGTAAATAAAAGTTCTACATAGTGAAACATAAATAAGCATAATATATACCCAAGTGTTATTTAGACAAATATATAGATAAAACACTTAGGAGGTTAAGGAACTATATATAAATAGACAATACACATAGCATAGTACATAGAAGGAGTTATGAAGAAGAAAGAAACTAGGATAAGTCGTGTTAAGTGAATATTAGTGAGAAGAGTAGTAAACTATGTATGCAAAATAAATAGGTGAAGATATTCATAATAAAGCACAAGTAAATGGCCCAGTTGCAGGATTATCGTATTCGAGAAAAGTAGGAAAACTGAGTTGCCATTAAAATTGTGTATTGAGAGTATATACAGGAGGAATATATGTGTATACGAGGAAGTATTATAAAGTAAAGTGTTCTCCGGCCTAAATAAGACTGCAACGAAAGATTATCTTAATGATAAGCAAAGAATTTAGGCATCGGAAAGTGGAGCGTACGGACTGAAATAGCTATACTGACAGTAAGGATGTTAGCAAAAATTTTGATACCAGAGAAGCTCAAGGCCAAAGTTCCCAAGTGAAATGTTACATAAGCAAGAAATGTTTATGTAAATCATGAGGAATATAAGAGAAGCATACATAAGTTGAAAAGTTGTTTATGTAAAGTGAGAAGAAATATAGAAGAAGATGTTTTAAGAAGAAGCATACATAGTGAGGCAATATATAAGCAAAAGTTGTGTATGTAGAGCATACATAAGGTGAAATAATTAAAGGATAGTTTTTGAGAAGCATACAGAAGTTGAAACAATTGAGGAAATATATAAAGATATGTATATAATACGAGTTTAAAAATAAAGCATACATATATAAGAAAGTAGTAAATACGGAAGAGATAGAATAAAGTACAGATTAAGTAAAGAATAAGGAAACCTAAGATATGGGAATGTAACATAAAGAAATTAGAATAGATATAGGCGTATAGAGAAACAATATAAATATATCAGAAAAATTAATAAAATAATTAGTTGTAAAAAACATAACAATTTGCCAAGTTCCAGATCCTTGCGAGCTTGGTTCAATCATCTCAGAAGGTGCAGATGTGCACAGGCATCAGCAGTCCCTCGAGTACTCTGAAAACAGTGGAATAGGTATCCTGGTATACACCTAAAGCATTCAAGTTTTTCAAGAAACCAGACCTAAAAAAACAGAGAAATGCTTAAGGCAAAATAATAAAAAACGGCTGAGCAAAGGACAATACAATTGCAAACAATATCTAAATAGTGGAAGGTATATACAGTCGGACGTAATTTGAACAGCAGCAGCGAGAAACTTAATATCTGACAAAAAATTAATAATAATAATAATAAAATAAAATTAATATTAAGCAATAGAAATTAACCAAAACTTATCGAAGCCAGCAGGTCGCAAGGACTCGTAGTGTTCTTATACCATACTTCTGTAAAACATTACATTACAGTAATATGACCAATAATAATTAAGCTTCACACAATTCTTTTCCATATCAAATTGGCAGTAACACAAGTCACCTACAGAGTGGAATGAATAAAATAACATTTCTATAAAACTTTTTTTCCTTAAAATGTAGTACAATGTCAAATAGGTCCAAAGATGCTAACCTCACCCCTCTGCTCTGACTAAGTAAGGAACTCTCGATCTTCTACCAATCATTTGCATTACATAACAATCCGCAGTAAATATGTATATAGTTATGGAAAGAAGGGATAGATAAAAAGGCAAAACTAATGTATAAGATAGTAAACCTATGTAACCTAAACTAATGCATAAGATAGTATAATAGTAAAACTTACCAAACCTATCCATAGGATTCTGTTACATTCGCTACAAACTAGGAAGTAGAACTATCGGCAGGAGCAACATGGAAATCGTTCCCAGACAAGACAGCTTATGAAGAAACTACCCAAGTCACATAGGCTTTCACGTCCTTCATATTCAAATGCCTAGAATATGGAGAAAATTGTAAGACTAAAATATACGTAGCAGTAGATACCAAAGTAGATATCTAATAAACAGCAGGAATACATAACATTGATAAATTTATCTTGTCAATATTCAAGCCCCATATGGAGTACATGACGAAAAAGGTCATTTACCCTGACCACGCCTTTTCTAACCTCAAACTCAGTCACGCGAGATGTTTCCAAGAAATTCAAACTCATGCATCAAACACCCTTGGATTAGAGTTTTTATATGCTCTTGCATTTATTCTCATTTTCAAACAGGCCAAAGATAATGATTATAAGAAATAAAACGCTTACCTCTCGTTTCGACGTATCTGCCAATATTCTTATATCAGGCAACTTCCTGGTCACATTGAAAAAACTGCATTTCAGAAGCATAAAAGCGACCATAAGGTGCAAAAATCGAGCACAACTCATCGCCATTATATCAATTTAACACATTTTAATATAATTTATTTGATCTAGGCGATACACAACGCAACAAACTCCACCGTCATCGAAGAAAGAAATTGCAATCACAGCAATTTTTATCAGTGGTCAGAAAGTTCGACGTCGACCTTCGACGACAATTTGACAGAGGACAGGAACGAAAACTAAGCACTATGACCTGGTCCGAAGCAAAACTTCTGGGCGAATACTCGTTCAAGTAGAGATGGGACAGACATATCGATACTCAACAAGGGCCATGAAGCAAAGATGGATACTTTCTCAGCAGTGTTCAAAAGGCGCTATCTAGCCACCAAGAAGTGAGGGACAAGCCAGAAGAAAGAAAATATTGTAGCGTAAAGTATAAGATACCTTTTATTTATTAATGTTACATCTTAGGATAAATGACAGTACGATATTTCATGGAACTAAAATC
Source organism: Pissodes strobi (assembly GCA_016904865.1). Taxonomy (NCBI): domain Eukaryota; kingdom Metazoa; phylum Arthropoda; class Insecta; order Coleoptera; family Curculionidae; genus Pissodes; species Pissodes strobi. The sequence continues at coordinate 171,458 of MU183070.1, read as the reverse complement.
TGTAAATTGTGTACAGATAAACATTTTTAAATATAAACATGGCCAGCAAGCATAAATAAGTCCGATAATTTTCCATGTAATAGATATGGTAAATATAGTTGGGTACTATTAAAAACAGGATCGACTTATTTGAATTAAGTAATGTAAATAATTATAGAAATAAGTGCTATAAACTATCTCCCTAGTAACTCTAGAATTAGAATTGTTCAGCAGCTAGTTCAACTAGCGGGGGATGGACGCATTCCCTGTTAGCAGTAACTATAGCAATTACGCAAACAGGCGTTGATTGTCGAATAGGTGCCTATTTGACAGTCAACGGTAAAGTATAGTTATTTCAAATATGCAAAATACTAAGTGGGGAATTATACACTCAACTTATTCTCTGTTAATCTAGAACTAGAGTTAAGTATAAAATTTCAAAGACAGTTTATAAAAATGTTTCTTTTTTATTTTATGTAGCGGTCGTATTAATGTTGGGGACCAACATTTTAGAGGGCGGGGGAACATGTCTATCTATCATGTCATCTACTAAAATGCATAAGCTACTAAACAAATATCACCCTGTCGCAAGTTTTAACTTGAACTTGGAGATTGTTATATAAACATTAAAGACAAACTATAAACAACGCGAGCAATCAACGGGAGCGACTTTGAACCTTATGCATGCAATGATCATCACTTTCTTTTATATAAATACGCTACCGAACCCTCAGTTCGGCAGACTTTAGTCTCACCCCCAGCTCCCAAGGTTAGTCACTTGACGACTGCCTCCTGGGTTCTATGCGCTCCTAAAGTTAGCCATACGACTGCTTTAGGTTCCATTCCTTTCCTATCAAACCTGGTACCGGTCAGTCACTTGACGACTGCTAGGACCAGGGGTTGCACAACCTCCATAGTAAAGTCTTGACAAGAAGTTTGTCAGACTGTTCAGAAAGACAAGTGTCTAAATAGTCAGTTAAAAAGTTTAGTGAAATCTCTTAGTGCTCTTAAATAAAACCCAACCCTTAAGAAAAACTATAAATTATAAGACAGTAAACAAAGACCTATAAACAGTACCTCAAATCGAGAAAACATGCGCACCGTAGTAATCGGGTATAATAGAATCTCATTTTTACCGTTAGTACATTGTTATTGTTATAAACTAAACGTGCTTACCTTATCATCTCTTCTTACCCTACGTAACGCGGTCCCGGTCTATCTCAGTTACCTCCCGGCACGCTAAACAAGGCGTGTCCTCGCGAGTAGAACGTCCAGTGGTAGAATTAAAGAAAGCATTGAGATCCCGTCATTGTACTAATCGCGACGCGGCTCTTCTCTGAAAAGTTATTCTTTAAAAAAACGCGCTACCCCCTAAGCTAATCGTGACAATATAAATTATTATGCTCGAATGCTTCAGCAGTAAAACTGGAAATAAAAGGGGCAGTAACATAGTAGGCCCAATTGGTGAACAAACAGTTAATGACAACGGTCACAGACTAATAGAACTATGTGAAACAATGGGTTTATACACACAAAGACATTTATCGTTATACCTGGATTCAGATTACTGGCAATCTTAAGACGAATATCGGTTATGGGAGAAGCAAACAAGTGTGAATATAACGATGTAAGGATGTACGTGTTCTTCGAGGAGTCACATGTGAATATGACCATCATCTGGTAATAGTCAAAATTTTGTTTCCATTTAAGAAAACAAGACAAGATACATAGGTGGTAGATGCTGGAAAAGTGGAAATGTTGGAATCCCCTGGGTATAATTTTGATTGTTTCACAAGAAACAGTACAAAACAATTTTACTAAATTCGGTTGGATGAAAACTAATAGAGGTACAAGGCTCCACGTTCATGGAAATATACGAAAACATTATTGCAAGTTTACTTCAGGCAGCTAAGGAAGCGATCGGAGTAAAAAAGAATCAGAACCAAGAAATGGTGGAGCGATGATATAGAATCGGTGGTTAAACGAAAAAAAAAACAAGCAAAGACGAAAGGAGACTATGCGACATTTAAAGAGATAGAGAGACAGGCCCGAAGACTTATAACGGCAGAAAAAAAAACAAGGTATGGGACAAAAAATGTCAGGATATTCACACGTATAATGGAAGGAGAAAGTGCACCGAAATATGAAAGTTTGTTGTAGCACTTAAAAATGCAGGAAAAGACAACGCATTCCAGCAAACAAGAAAGCCAAAGGAGTGGAAAGATCACTATGAAAACTTATTAACAGAAACATGACAGGAATATCTCAGTGAGAATCGAACAGTACACGGTGAGGAAAAAAGAATACAGCTGGAGACAGTAAAGAGAGCTATTAGGAGTCTCAAAAAGGGTAAAGCTAGTGGGTCAGAGGGCGTATATGCGAAAATGTTAAAATATGAAATAGATATACTGCAGAATAATATGACATTCACTATCAACAAAGGCCAGTACCAGAACCATGGAAAGAGCCATTTATCTCATCAATTCACAAAAAAAAATGAGATAAGAGAAACTGCAACCACTATAAAGGATTTTCAGTCAGTAGCACCATGAGTAGACTTTATGGCAGGATCTTACGGGACCTAATAGAGGAACACTTTAGGCAGAACAAAGAAAAAGAGCAAAACAGTTTTAGAGCAGAAAGATCATGCACCGACAATCAGTTTAAAACAAACAATAGAGAAAAGAGCTGCAAAAACATATCACATTGTGGACCTTCAAAAAGCTTAGTACCAATTCGCAAATTATGGGAAACACTAGAAATAACAAATATTAGTTGCACTCTGATTCATGCTTTCCAAGAGCTCTACAAAACTCAAGATCGAGAATAAAAATAGGAAGATAGATAACTGAGGAATTTCCAGTGACCACGGGGGTTTAGACAAGGATGTTACATTTCACCGACCCTCTTCAAAATATATATAGCATGCACATTAAAGAAATGGAAGAGGGAAAATCACGGCATGAGTCTTGAGCTAGACGACCGACGGATGTATTTGTAATCTGCAGTTTGCCGATAACCAGGTCTTTATAGCAAATAATATAGAGGGTATGCAGTATATGATGCGGAAACTAATAGAGGCATATAACTACTGGGGCCTGACTGTCAACCTGAATAAGACAAAGTGTTTGTGTGTGGGTGAGGCGCGAAACAATCTTGTGCTCGATAATGGCCAACAAATTTACTCTTGCCAAGAATACGTATACCTGGGTGTTATACAGGAACTGACATCAAAGGGATCGAGAAATGAAATGTGCAGACCGAAAGAGTTATCGGATGCCTTAACGGCATGCTATTGAGTAAGGAGATTACTACACCTTATTATATGGAGCAGAGACTTGGAGATAAAGCGAGAAACATATGAAGAGGCTGAAAGCCGTAGATTTGGATGCGATGAGGATATCTTTATGCATATCAAGAAAGGACCTAGTTAGAAAAGAACTAATAAAGCAACGGATGGGTGTTGAAGGATCAATAGCTCAGAACGTAAATGTCAAACAACTAACATGATGGGACGGACAATGAACGCCGGTATCAGCGCTACCTAGACAAGTTATGGAATGGCAACCTATAGGTTGACGGAAAAGAGGCAGACCTAGAATAGGGTGTTAGAAGGCACTTCAAAAAGTCATGAGGGTAAGGAACTTTGCATTGTAAGATTGGGAAGATCAAAGGAGATGTAGATTAGGCGTGTATTAATTTGATCGCCAGCGCAATTCCCGCTCTGTTCTGCCTGCCGAGACCGGTACTAAAAGTTAGATTAAGTGTCTGACAAGCATTCAACGTTAAAGCATCGGTCTCTGTCGCCGCGTTGTTTGAGTTTGGCGCCAAGAACATCAGCCTCTGTCACTGCCCTGTTTGACGCCAAGATATTTAGTCATTTTCTCATTTGTTTGCACAGATATTTAGAAAATATCTCGTGCGCTCTGTTCCCCTTTTTCAAAGCTGAATTAGGGATTCTTTTGGGCGTTTTACATATTTTCTCAAGACAAACGACTTGTAGCGTCTCTCCTGTTGCCAATTGAAGAAGGTAAAATGGCGGTTGAAAAATTGTAGTAAGAAGTAAGACAGTTCTATTCCTGCGCTCGAGATTCCAATTAAGTTTCGAAGTCTTATGTCCCTGGTGAAGTTAAGAGAATTGCAGAAAAAGCAAAGTAACAAGGTATTGAGGGTGAAGAAAGAAGCAGTTAGTTTAATAGAAGCAACTTTTATTAAGTTCAGTAAAGACAGGAGTTCATGTTAAATTAAATAATCAAGAAGTTTGATTAGATATTTACTAATAGTTAACCTGATGAAAGTATTTAGCTTTATGTGTAAATGGATGAATGCATGAAAGTAGTTAGAAAACATTTTATTTATTGATAACATTTAATGCTAATTAAGTCCTGCATTGAAGTGTCTAATACCTAAAAATATAATATATGTTTCAATTGACACCCTATGAATAAAATGTGTTTTTATGTGTGAATGTTGTTATGATTTTTTCGGACCTACTCATATTGATAGCCCGCGCAATGTTGGGTGGAACTGATATTTTTATTAAATCTAAACAGATCAATATGCATGTAACGACTATATTAAATGATGCTAATTCAACCTAAGTCGTTGCCGAAAATGCGCTCTTATTACTTTGTTCCATTCGACTCTAATTGGGTCATTCCGGAAGTTTTTCAAGCACTGCGTAAGCTTAGATGAATAAATTTCAACAAGTAAAAATGTAAAAATAATAATACCTTTCGGAAACTAATTTGACATTGATTGAGAGTCACTTGGCATATCAATAATTTAATTTTCCACTTTAATCTGTCGATATTTCCAGTAAAGTAATCTACACTTGAATTTCATTTATGATTGATTTATAGGAAGTGATATTTTAACACTGGCATTAGTACGCGTATAAATACTATATTAAAGGGATATTAGGTAAAATTGTAACAGGAAAATTTATAACCAGCCTTAAGCGTTGGATGCCTAATATGTAACTTTATTTGCTAAATGCTCATTAGGCAGTTCATATACCAGGCTTACTCAGCGTATTCAATTTTTTTAAAAGACGTGGGACGAAGAGTTGGCAGTTAGGATAGGGCGCCTCTAATTTTTTTTTTACAAAGAATTTATCAATGAATATTGATCCTTGAAAATAGGGTAATAAAATTTAGATAATACCCTGGATGACTATCAAGAGATTTAGACATTGAACGCGTTTATTAAAGAACTTACCAAAATAAACATCGGAAATTCAAATAACTGTTTATTAAACTATGAAACACATACACAAATCTTTTCAGGACAGTTACATTTTATTTCCAGTTAATTTAAAGTTAACTACTCAGAATATACTATCAAAAAAGTAACTCAAATAAAATACGTTACTAAGTTCTAATCTAAGTCTTATAACCTTAATATTGCCCACGTCATATTTCGAGACAATCCCAACTAAACATTGAATTTTAAAAAGTTCGGTAAATTGCAGTCAAACATGAGACACTATAAAGGAAGTATTGTACTACATTAGCTTAACACTAAAACAATAAAATATCCGGTAAAATAAATAAGTATAGATATAGATAGCCGGTGAATATATGCAGTTACAAGTGAAATGCTCATTAAAAAAATTAATCCAAATTATACACCTAGCAGCAGTAATATCATCATATCAATAACAGTTAATCAAATAACCTACATCGATAGAGTAACCTATAAAGCAAAAATAAATCAACATATAGCCAATAAGTGTCTACGGGTAACCGAACTGATTATTAAACAGAACTAAGCTAAATGAATGTCATGATAGCGATAATATCATTAGGTCATTGAAAATCAAGTCACACTAAACCAATGAAGTTACAAATGAGGTAAATAGTTATAAAAAAATGAAATGAGCTCAGTTCTATCAGATTTTAGAGCGAAAACTTAAAATTGCAAATGGCAGCTAAATAAACTCGTGCACTGCTTTGAGGTGAACAGCTGATTATGGTAAAAACTTGTGGTTCAAGTCGGTAGACACAAGTAGAACAGATGATCACGAAGGCATTATCGAGATATTTATCAATTAAGGTAATACTATATTATATTAAGAAAAGTCAAAATCAAATACTCGGTTTTAAATTGATTAATTTCAATTACTCAAATATGATAAGACATGACCAGTAAGGGTATATTCGATAAATCTATGTAAATAGCGTCCACCTGTATTCTAGAATCCATATAGTTGTGAAGATATTCGATAAATAACAATACGTTACTTTCAAATAGTGTAGCGTTGTAAATCCTAACAAACTCGAAATGTAGTTTCTTCCCTTTAACTGGCATATTTATGTGGTTGATATTCTCTTTACCTTACATTAGAACTAAACATATCTATTCTGAATTTAGAATTTATATCTTAAAATTTAAACTATTAACTATTTCATACTTTGGGATATGGGAACGTACTCAACCGGTATCGCCGGGTACAGCTCCGAAATGTTCGTAGTCGTCTCTAATTTTCGAACGTTCTCTTGACAGACGCCTAAGATAATATCTTGTGACAATTAACGTGGTCTTTCCTTCCCAATGATGAACGTGTAGGTAGAGAAAAAACAATTTTTCAAAGTTGAGATATTGTTGTAGTTTTGACCATCAGGCCCAGTATTCTTAATAATTTTTCATGAGATAAATTGACAAGTACCCTGCCATTAATATTTTAACGTATTATCGGCAATATCATCTCAAGAGTATTTTATGTAAAGTGTGGTTACCATTTTCAGTACGTATGTTATATCGTTGTTTGAGTAAAGGAGATTATATCTTTGTGTTCCTACATTAGAGAGTAAAAATCTTTTATAATTAAACTAGGATTCTTACTTCGCCCTATCTTTCGCTAGCATAGATAATTTTTAAAGGTTCTTTACTGTCAGTTGTTACGGTAATTTTAACAATTCCGTAACATCAGGTTTTTCCGAGTTCGCTTGTATTTATTTTTAGTTTGAAATAATTACTTTTCATCTTCAACCTATTTTGAATTACTGTCTAAATCGACCTGGTAGCAACAGTGTGGAAATTTCCGCATTAAATAGTACGAAAATATTAATAAATACTGAATTCTTATGTTGCCCATCGAGTTCATTTAAAACTAATTTTTGTCTTTTAAATATATAAGTCGATAATAATTATCTAGTTAATATGAAACGAAAATTAATATTATGGGTTGAATCTACTTAAATACAGCAGTAGAATATATTATTTGAAATTGATAAATAATTTCAAATATGTAGATCATATTTTATGCTTAAAATCGGTCGCTTCGTACGGTGGAAAAAGGTGAAATATTTGTGACGACTGCGCGCTGTGCAATTTTTTTTGAGATGTGATTCTGCTGGAAGGTAGGACAGGATTTTAAAACCTATTGTGTACCGACGACCAGTATGAGAGGTTGTGAGAAGGTAGGGCTTGACATTTTCGTTATTTTTTGCGTTATCTGATTTTTATTTCAAGTTTTCTATATCGAGGCAGAATAAAGCTGCTAAGCGTGCGAATCTCTGATATCTGCCTATTATCGTTTCACATACCACGTTATCTTTTGCCGTGTGTATGTTGAATAAGCTCGTGAATATCTGATATCTGTCTACTATTGTTTCACACATACCACGTTGTCTTTTGCCGTGGTATATTTTTGTCTGTAGGGCATATGTGTGATAGTGGGTTTTTTGGAGCTTAAGGCTCTTGGTTAAGAGAAAAAAAAGGACTTAATCCTACAAGAGCAGGGTTATTGAATTTCGGATTTAGTGTAGCAACCCAACTATAGAATCGATCAAAGTGGCCTGTAGGGTTCACATTATTTAGGTTCTAGTTAGAGGAAGTATTTTTAGAAATTAATAACCAAATCTGTCTATAGTGTGGGAAATTGAGTCTAATTTTCTCTGGTATCGGTATCGGGTGTTATGAGTTATATAGGGAATCAGAGTTAAGCTTAGTTAGTTATTGTTAGGCCTATATGAGCATTTTATCGTTACAGCAGATATTTAAAGAACACCTTCTCAAGCCATTCTCGACCGTGGTCGGTACAAGATCTTAATAATTGTTTGTTTGTTTTATTTCTCTATTTCTGTTTAAATTTGTTGTTACCTTTGTTTTTGAATTAAACTGATTTTTGAGTTAGAAAATAGCTTTCAGGCAATAATTGAATTGATTAATTGTCATTACCTTTATTTTGAATTTAATTGATTTTTGAGTTAGAAAATAGCTTTCAGGCAATCATTTCATTCTGATTATCCGTTTAAATTTATCGATTTTACTTTTGTTTTTGCCTGATTATTGTATTTTTTTGCTTAATTGAAATACTGTTTATGACAATATTTCTTAGCTTTATTTTATTTATTATTTTTTATGCGTTCACTGTTTAATTAAAACCATAATTATTGCCTACAGTCTAAACAATTATGTGCAAATTGGTGGAGGCATATTTAATTAAACATAATTATTCTTTCTTAAGCGTGTTTTTGCATTTTTCAGCATTGTTAATTGAAAAGAATTATTTCTAACTATCTCTTGCCAGTCTCTATATTAAAAGCCCAAGCTTAGACAAGCTACGCTCTCCGCCAAGTTGAAACAGAGTTCTATTAACATTCTTGGTGAACTCTTTAACTGCCTTGTACTGGTTTTTTTTTTCATGCTACTGAGTCCACACGCACTCGGCCTACCAGGACAGCTTCCAGTGGCGTCACAGGACAGATCCTAGGCACTGCAGCAAGTTTCAGTAACACTCTCCAGGAAGCTCGAAGGAAGCATAAGGTAATTATAAGGGCAGTTATCACCAGGAAGATTCAACAGAATTACCCCTTTTTTTTGTTTGAAGGAAATAGAATAAAAATTGTTTTTTTGAAATCCTTAATCTTTTATTTTGCACCTTTTCTGAACAACAGCACTCAGAAATAAACTTTCATAAGCATGCTCCTTACCCATACACCCCTGAGCTATCTTTCAGTTTATATTTTTAGTAAATTAAAGTAATCATTTAGGGAAAAGTGCATTTATATTTTATTTGAATTATAGTAATTATAATAAGGCAATTGAAATTATATTTTAACAAATCAAAGTTTACCTTAACACAGTTTGAGACCCCTTTTGTCGAACTGATGTTGACCCACATGGCATGACGTGCAGCTCCACATTGCGCATTATAGCACTAATTGGAACCAGCGGATAGCTAAGTAGCTGTATGAGTGAGGGAATAGCCATCAACCACTGCCAGTTAGCTCCACTCCTGTGTGACTCATATGAAAATGACATACAAGTCGGCCGCATAATTAATTACCTTATCTTTATCGGAAAAACCGTTAAATGCTTTTTCATTGTTTATTATCTTTTATCGTAACTATTACCGTTTTTTTTTTCGTTATTTAATTAACGATTATCGAATATCTTCATTACCGTATCCGATAGGATCTTGGATAGCAAATGTCTTACCAATATCATTGTAATTATCCGATTTATTTTTTCTATTACGTATATTTACTTAAACTTCTACACACTTATTGTAATTTACTGTAAGCCTTATGACAGTAGACCGTCTTGCAGAACTATAACTTTAGGTTTTTATCCTTAAGTAGGCTACCGAATTGAGCTCAAGTCGATTTCCCTTGTAAGTTTTAATTGGCTATATATCTTCTTCACAGGTCTTTTTTATTTGATTTAATGTATATTTTTAACTGTTTATTTGTCCACTGATATTAGCGCTGCCATGGGATTAATTTATAATTTATTTTTAAATAGAGGACTAATTTTCATTTACTCAGTTGTATTTAAAGCGTTCTGTAAATATCTGTTATATAATCAGAAGTGTAAAAATTAAGACTTTATTTAATAATATTTAAAAAGAAACTAGACAACATTAATGATTTAGAACTTAGGATTAGGGGTTGGTGCTCTTATAATGTTGGTGATATTTATTTTAAACAACTTTACCTAATTAATTTTAAAATGGACTCGGTTTATCTGAGAATATACCTAATATTTAAATAAATAGTTTAATTATGATCTTTGATGTTTTTGGTCTTCTGAAGTCAAGATCAAGTTGAAATTATCTAATTTCTTTTCAGGCTTCTCAACATTCTCAAATATGGTATTTTGCTAAATTTTACTATCCTAATCATATGCATTGCAATTATTGCAATGCTTAAAAATCATTGATATATTCTTATTAGAAAATTTAGTGGCGCCTTCGCCTAACTGTCTACTCTACGATCCACACCTATAAATAATAACACCGCTGAGTTGACTAATCGCGTTACAGACTTTCTGCATATCCTAAATATCATTGCAGCTTTAGACTTCGTTGTAAGTGTACAGGGATGAAAACAAGCACTAATTTTGTTTGTATGTATTATAAAAATAAGGTGCCCAAATGTGACCCTTGTTGACGCCCCCCTAGGCTCAAATAGATCAGAGGAAAACCCCTAAAGTAAGACGTACTGTGCCATATCTTTTAGAAATGATTGTATCCACTTTAGCAGGCTACAACTTACATCGACATCAGCAAGCTTAGTAAGCAAAATGTTATGACTTAATTTATCAAGGGCTTAGCTGAAGTCAATGTAAATTGCATCCACCTGTATTCCAAAGTTCATATAGTTGTGAAGATATTCGATATATAACAATACGTTACTTTCAAGAGAGCGTCCGCTGCAGAAAACGTGTTGCTCCGAGAATATAATGTTTTAACCAAACCAAAAATATATTTAAATATCAATTACTCAAACATTTTAGAGATTGCTAATAATTTGCTTATTTGGCAATAATTCTTTATATCCTTTTTTTCCCACTTTTGAATATTGGAACGAATATAGCGATTTCCATTTAATGGGAATTCTTCCGATCCAAGGAGCGACTGTAAAGAAATATTATTGGGTCAAACACCCTGCTCAAAAACGCTTGTATTATCCAATAAAACATCCTGCACATTTCCCCTTCGTTCCCCACAAGTACACTTTCCCGACATATCCCGTTGTTGTAATTATACAATGTTTTTTTTTACAGACATTTTCGACAGACCTAATATAATGTTTAAATTTAGAATTCATATGTGTGACAGACCGAGCCGTTAATATTTAAAATAAATTTTAATCGTTTTGATTACTACATAGTTGCTATTTTTTAAGAAATTTATTTTTTTCTTTTATAAATTTTATTGTCTGCAGTAGAGTTGGAAATCGCTATATTTAGAATATGTTCTCCTACAATATTGTCAATTACCAACTAGAATCGATACACGGCATTGTTACGAAGCCTATTATTGGGTCCCGCCTGCCAGTCGACCCTCGAGATTTCCCGACTTATTTCAGTATAATATCCCTTTTTGAATATATACGGTACATGATGCTACGTTGCATAAAAATTCAGATCGAGAGGATTCGAGCAGTGACTGACATCAGAAATATTTTCATTATAGGATAATATTATATAACATAAAAGAATATGCTTATAGTTAGGCATAAATTGCATTAAATTTCGTACAATTTAGGTATTTATAAGTTACATGATATGCAACAGAAGAACTGCAGCTTGCAGTCATTCAATTGTTGAAATGCTAAAATCACCTCCACGGCAAGCCTCCCTCCACCATATCCAACATCAACACTACCATTTCAGAAGTTAAATTTCATCACCGTGATATTCGTAAAATCCTCTAAGAACTAGATACGCAAAAGACATCAGGACCTGACAAAATACATGCGATCGTGTTAAAGAATTGCGCCAACGAACTATCACTCATTTTTTTCCAGAACCACGGATAATCTCGAGCGATTACATTGGATATTTCCAAGACGTTCGACAGAGTTTGGCATGAAGGAATGCTCAACAAACTGCCATTGGCCGTCTGCAACTGGCTTGCCAGTTTACTAAAGAACCGATCTCTACACGTTGCAGTTGATGGGCACATCTCAGACACATTCGCCATTAATGCGGGCATGCTTCAGGACCCAATACTTTCACCAGCTCTGTTCCTCATCTATATTAATGACCTGCTGACCAAAACTAGTAATCCTGTTTACAGTTTTTCACTTTAACGTGCAATCTAGATCAGAAAAACCTTTACCAGCGTTTGAGACTTATCACCGCAGGCGGGAGCAGATTACAACAATTAAGATCTGGAGACGTTCGAACTTGGGGAAACGGAAATTTGGTCCAGTTCAATGCAGCAAAAACCCAAGTGGCCACGTTTATCAAGAAAGCTAATATGGTGGGTTCTGATATCATTATGGCAGGATCGAAGATTCATTCATCCTCGTCAATCGGACTACTGGGTGTCTCGGTCAGCAACAATATGTCCTGGCATGACCGCATCGCAAAATCAGCCTCGCAAAATCTTGGTGCGCTATTTCTCAACAAAAAAACTGTTTGTTTGCACCGCATCAGTTGCTCTTGCTCTACAAAGCGCAAATAAGATCGTCTTAGAATATTGCTCGCACATTTAGGGTGCCGCACCTAAGTACACCCTAAAGCTGTTGGATTCCATTCAGAAGCAAGCTATGCGTATCGTCGGTGACACGGAGTTGACTCGGGTTCTGGATAGTCTGTAACACCGCAGACATGTGGCTGAGATATCCCTGTTTTACAGACAGTTTTACAGCTGATGTTCTCAGGATTTAGCGCCTCATCCCGCGCCCAGCAATGCCTGTCAGAGAGTCATAATAGACGGCAAGAGCGCACCCGTTCGTCGTATAGTTGGAAATACATAAATCGTCACTTTACCAGGACTCCTTTGTCTGGCGCACTGTATCGCTGTAAACTCCCAGGGCATCTGTTTCCCCCAAATTACAACCTACAGCTATTCGAGAACCGTACATTCAACATCTTCGCACATACAGCGCTCGTCGAGTACCATATGACCTCCTTTAGTGTGGGTGTCACTGCCATAAAATTATATATTAATATGCAAGTATTTTCTTCAAAGCATATATCGGATAATTTGGAAGAAACATTTGCATATGCCTCCACGTCATTAGGCTGCAGATTTGCAGATAAACATAGCGAAATATTGTTTTCACATGTTATTAAGATACCTTCTGCACTGATCAGATAATTCACGGCCACTAAAAATCCTCCACCCTACTAGTTTGGAAACAGAATTCCAAATTCGACCTAAGAGATATTTCGTATAATATTCCGATTTTGGTCGCGTACCTAATCGGACTGGCTGGTGTTCCCAAAGTTGAGCACTGCGGTTTACCCTTCTATCACGATCTTACCGTCATTTTGCATTATATTAGGCTTGCTTTTTACACTAAGTGTAACCAGTAAAAGCCGCATAGCACGTAGTTGCTCTAATTTTCTAGTTTCCGGGGACGGAACCCCGGCTTTTGCCCTAACCATGGGTGATTACACCGAAGACGAGGACACTTTGTCCAACGTATCGATGGAATCGAACTCCGAGTGGCGATATTCGGAGCTTACCATCAAGAAGACTAAATTTAGATGTAATAGTTACGCCGAAATATGCGTCCAATGTCGCCTTGATAAAGAAAAGCTAAACAACGCCGCCGAACTACCGCAAAGCGAGCTTTACCGCATAATGACTAAAGTTCGACAGCATATGAGAGATACACACCCCTCGAGAATAAAGTACAATACCTCAGCGAGAATCGACACCGGAAAAAAGAAGGCTAGTCCTACAAGCCTCCAATGAGAAGAAGCGGCCAAAAAGCTGAAGGTCAATAAGGTCACGGCTGGCGAAAAAACATCAACAATGCAGAAAACTCACACCGATACCGAGCCCATAGCAACAGCGCCCGCGTTTAAAATAGACATCACACTTATGGCGCCGCCACCGGCACCGCCAAGAACCGCTGATCCCCTGATACCCAATAAACAATTAGAGCCCTTTAAGGTACCATTCAAACAAATTCCTTTTAAAAAAAAATTTCAAGGTGGTGAATTTAGATAAGGGGCAATCCCCTGTTGACACGAAGAACAAATACTATTTTTGTTTCTTTCTCTACTTCCAATTATTTCTTTGTGAAATCTTAAATTATTTTGATTGACTACGGTACCTATCTACTAGCACATACAGATGTTTAGTCCTCTAGGTGCCACTATTAGATCTATAGTTTCCGATTTGGATGTAATAAGAATTGCGATTGTATAATATTTATTAAGTGTTATAAGTTGTTAACTATAGTATATTAATGGTTGTGTTTTTGTATAATGCTAAATTTATTGTAAAATTTATTATTGTAAAAAGGAAATAAAGTAAGTAAGTAAGTAAGTAAGTAAATACATTTAATCTTATATCACATAAAGAAAAGGTATCCTAATTAGAAATCCCAATTAAACCACGTCAATTGAAGCTAGTCAAATACGATTAGTTAAACACAACTCCGGTTTAACCACAGCCGCAAGAATCAGTTTGCCATTCAACCAGGTCGCCTAGACAAATGAATTATATATTGGATGATAAACTTTGAGCATTATTCTCCTTTACGTGAACAATTAAAACCAAACAACTTCTTGTCATTAAAAAGACGGAAGTAAAAATTCCACTTTATATTCATGAAAAACCGCAGCGGTAGTAAAGGGACGACTTGGGATTGGTTATTTCTAATCAATAAACGTTATTGTTCTATGCGACTCTGTGATGTTTTGTGGCGTATTTGCTAATTTTCTAGCATTTTTCTATAAATAAAAAATATTGGTTGACTCATGCCAAATATTTTAATTTTACAGCAGCTTGCTGCAAAATACTTATGCAGCTGCTTGGGAAATATAAAATATTTAATATTTTTTAGTTTATCTAATATTTTACAGTTTGATGGAAAAGTAACATGGCCAACCTATCCATAGCTTCACCACAGAAAAATATCACTCTACTCGAAGGTATATTCATCCTCTTCTTCAGCTTTCACAATCAGTATATCTCCACTTCATGTTTTTTAACACTCCCCTGTTTTTTAAATATTCTCATCCACGGCTTGCCAGCTATGCTTCGGATGTCATAGACCCATATGGTCGGTGTCGCTTGGTTTGTGCTCTGTTAGTTTTTAGTCCATCTGCCTTTAGCTTGTCTGGCCACATGCCCTGCCCAACATCTCTCTATCGTTCTTATCTATTCTATGAAGATCTTAGTTATTTTCCTGATCTCATAATTTCTATTTCTAATAACATTGTATTTTTGACATTAAAAATTTAGTCATTTGTTACCTTAATATCTTAATATTCACAGCTAATTACTATGATTTGATTTGATGATTAATAACTGTCCGCACAATGTTTGGTGGATTTAGTACATTTTATTGTAAATAACTGCGACAAGGAATGTTCAAATTTAATATCAACAGTATTCTGATTCCCCAAGCACCTTTGGGTTGCCCTGGTATTACCACATTGCTAACATTGCAAAATCATCCTCGCAGAAGCTCGTGGTGCTGTTCTGCAACTAAAAACTGTATGCACCGCAGCAACTGCTCTTGCTCTACAATGCGCAAATAAGATCGTGCTTAGAATATTGCTCACAGATCTGGGGTGCCGCACCTAAGCACACCCTAAAGCTGCAGGATTCCATGCAGAAGAGAGCTGCGTGTCTCGTTGGCGACCCGGAGTTAACCGGGGATCTGAATAGTCTGGAACATCGCAGATATGTGGCCGGGATATCCCTGTTTTACGGCATGTTAGACCACCCTATATATTTTTTAAAACTGATTAACGTCTCATCAGAATGTAACTACATTAGGCGGTCATTAGTCATCATATCTGTTACTGCTTGGATTCATTAAGACATTGTGTTTAGCGTCAAGTTCCCCAAGTATTTTGTCCTATTGGGAAGAACTTCTCAAATATCTGATGGTCACGGGCATGACCATACAAGTATTTTGAAATAATGTGGTATGGTGGTTGGCCAGTTCGAAGCCCTGGCCAACAATTTGTCTGCTTATAGCCAGATAATCCTTACGTATGTTTTATATAGTTGACTTTATTTTATATTTTATACAAAGCTTTGTCTCCAGAATCTTTAAAAATTTAGGGTAGATACTATTGTGAATTTTTGCAAATCTTAAATCTTTGCGTCCATCAAATAGTAGCTGTGAAACACAGCTCTATATTTTTATTCAATGTAATTTTGTTTTGAAATAATGGTTTTAATTACTTGATACATTCCTCAAGTTGTATTTTTTTTTTCAGTATCGAACTAATTCAATCTGCTCTAGATCCGCAGAACTTTTCCAACTTAGTTGTACAAAGCTGGTTGCGCTCAAAACAACACCACACCTGTTACCTCACTCTATGTTTTTGAAATCGTTTTTGAGTGTGAAAGTGAAGAGTTTGGGTGATATTATTGCACCACGTTCCAATAGAATTTTATTTGTATATTTCAATTCCTCAGCCTTAATACGTATAATTTCGTTTTTATATATAATCTCGATGTATATATCCAGAATCAATCCTAGCATTTTCTAGGAAACTTAATAGAGTTTATGTCTCTATGTAGCCAAATGCCTCTTGGATGTCGAAAACGGCCCAAGAATGTTGTATTCTGAGCATTTTCGTATCGATTCTCTGATGGTGTATAGAACGTATTATGGTACTATATCCTGTTCTGAAACCGACTTGATTCGCAGTTTTGTTTTCAATCTGTTGGGTATTATTTTCGTGCAGAGTTTATAAAAGTTTGGTTGGAGAGATGTAGATCTATAATTTTCTAGAATTATATTGCAAGCATTTTTAAAGATAAGAATAATTTCAGAGTTGTACCATACCTTGGATATTTTTCCTTTGTGAATGTATTTATTCAATAATAGCTCTATTGCGTCTCCTAGAGGTTTTCCCCTGGGTTTTATCATTTCTTCTTTATCTAACTTAGCGCTATTCTTATTTCATCTTTAGTTATAACTATTAATTCTTTTGATTCATCATTTTGAATGTTGTTTTGTACTATTACTTTTTTTTGATTTCGTATTTTTTTTTTAATTTGTGTTTTCTTTGCTTTGAATGTAATACATTCATTTTGCTATTTTGGCTGATTTCTTTCATCTTTCTTTACTTGTTTCTTGACTAATTCGCTCAATTCTTTTAATGCAGTATACCATTATACATCTATCAAAATTCCAGAAGCTTCAAGAGATAACTCGTTACCTTTAGCAACAGTGGATTAAGGAATTTATGAACCCCAGCAACTTTCAAATTGGAAAAGAAATTTCTCCAACCTACTTCATCCAAAGGCACACGACGAGAGGTGTCTGTGCGAAGATGTTTATTGACACGCTTCTTGACTAGCAGTAGGTTGTAATTTGGGACAAACAGGTGTCCTGGGAGTGAGTGCTAGCGTGATGCAGTACCCAAGACAAAGAAGTCCTTGTAAAGCGATATTCTAGGGGTTTGCAGTTGTATGACGAACGGGTGCTCTCTTGCCGTCTGCCGTGACTGCCTGACAGGCGTTGCTGGGACTGGGATGAGGATGGACAAACCCTGAGGATATCTACCTTAAATATTAGATTAGTTTAGTTTAGGAGCTTATGGGATATTCGCTTTACACTGCGACCTTTTCAGATCTAATGTTTCTTCAAGTCGCAATTTAGAGTCGCTTATTTAACCCCATGAAATCCATGAAACTCCATAGGTTCGTTTTCAGATCCTCCATATATCTGAGAGCTCCTGGATTTTATTCCCCCAAGGTAAACAAACTTAGTCTTTGACAAGCCCTCGCAATGTCATATTATTTGTACTGCCGTTTCCTGCACTTCTTGACAGAACCTGCACAGCGATTTAATCGTATTCATGGGTTTGTTGAGCCTAGAGTGCCCTGCTAGAAGTCCAACTAATATTCTAGGAGAATTCTAGTTGCACTTCTTAGAAGAGAGTCTGGTTGGCATTGGTTTTTTGATTAACCCTTTAACCTGTCTCATTCATGGTAAGCTGTCCACCATTCTTCAGATTTCGTTTGTATCCATAGTTTGATGCTAGCATTTTGTATAGGTTTTGCTATACCGAAAAAGGGTTCTGATCCATTCGGAGCCATCCTGGATCTTTCTCGGCTAGAAAGATCCAGGATGGCTCCGAATGGATCAGAACCCTCAGCTTCTTTGTTACCCTTATATCCTGTATGCGCTGGAACTCGCTAATATCAGCCTTTTTTTTATCGCCCTGCTTCTTTAGGGCTTCTATACAGCCGCAAACCAGTTTTGAATTAACTTGCATTGAGTTAACTGCTTTGCTGTGTAGATTGCCATGGTTTTACTTATAAACTCTTGTCTTATAAACTTACTCTTACCATGATGTATTGCAACAATTTCCGCTTGGAATATCTTCGCATATTTGTCTAAGCCCAGTGAGATTCTTACCTTTGACATGGCTCCATATATACCGGCACCTGAACCTACATCGGTTTTTGAACCGTCTATGTAGACAGCTATGTCCACATCAATATCAGATCCTTCTTTCCATGCATCTCTATCCGTTTAACATATATCGAAAGTTTCTTTTATCAAAGCTATATTTGGGAAATATGCCATCTATTGGCATTCACCTGATGAGCTTTCCAACTTTTCATATAGCTTGTCGTAATCTTTCCCGTACATTCAGCTTATAGGTGCTTGCCCTCTGAATAGCCTGCACGCAACAGATCTGGCTTTGCTCTGAACGTAAATGTTAAGTGGTAGCAAGTTAATCAGGACCTCTAATGCAGCTGTCAAAGCGCCCATCCCAGCCTGCTCTGTCTTCAGCCACCAAACCACTCACAAATATGCTATCATGTACTTAATGAGTCCGGCATAGACCATGTAGTAATTTTGGGTTGCAGCCCCAAATTTTTTCCGCGCATCCTTTTGCACAGATTAAATACTGCTATGTTTGTAATCTTTTGTAGGCGTTGATTCCATTTCAAAGATAAATCCTACGTATTTTGCCCCTTGTGCATAAGGAATCTCTACCCCTTTGAGTACTAGTACCTTGAGACCTTCAAGCGTTCTTCTTCTCGTAAATTTTACTATGGTGGTTTTATGAGAATTCTCTGTTAGTCTCTCCTCATTGCACCACCTATCAATGATGTTTAGAGCCAGTTATGTGCGCTCTATATCCGTACCTGCGAATTTGCCTTTTGAAATAATCGCAAGGTCGTCGGCGTATCCCAAGCAAGCCTTTGGATGCTAGCTTTACTATCATCATATCATTACAATAGGATTTCCCATAGCAAAGGCGATAACACTTCTTCCTCTGGGCATCCCTCATTTGCTCTAGCTGTAGTGTTGTTTCGCCAATTGTTGATATAATAACCCAACTTTGAGTTTATCCACTGACACAGAAGTAGTGGTGCTTTTCTTGCTGGAGCATTAGATTCTGTAGATTCATTATTAGAAGTATCATCGACGTCTACAAACGCTGTTATGGCTATTTCTTTGCCTCTTAAGGACTTTTTGAGAAGCCTCGTCATCCAGTACTAAGACAATAGACCTGCCTGATCGATTTGATTAGCGGCGTTCGCTAGGCGGATTTGCCTGTAATGCCTCACCTTTTGTATGTCTGTCTATCAGCGCTACTAGCGTTTTATGCAGGGAAGAAATCAGACTTATTGGGCGGTATAATCTAGGCGTTGAAGTAACCCGCCCATTTAAAATATTATTTCATTAGACCTTATACATGGGGTTTTGGGACACCCCATATATGTAAAGAAAGAAAAAGAGAAAAACGAGTCATAAATTGAAGTCGGGTTTTCCAAAGTTTTTTGGAAGAGATCTGAAAGCGGATCGCTCGAGAATGAGGGGAGATAGTCACAAGCCGGCGCGGCGCAGTGTACGGTTTATTTTGGTGAATTGTTTTAACATGTCATTACAGGTCAGTAAAATGAAATTTATAATATTATTATTTACTTAATTTGCACAAGTACTTCTTTTATTCTCATGGATAGTTCATATTTGATGGCATAACATGTGTATATGTTTAATGAAATCGTTTTATGCTTTGAATAACACTGTTTTAAATGAAAACAAAAATGTATTGTTTGCTGTCTTTTCGTGCTGGAATTTTAGGTTTTAGTATCACTGCGATTGCAAGTGAGAGTTTTTGTGAAATTACTAACATTTTCTTACACTGACGGGTGAATATCCTAGTTATAAATGAAATGATCATTCTAGAGATATTGGCCCTAATTTCAACTTAACTGAGTAGCCTCCGTAACCAGGACCTCAGTACCTTCCAGCGGCGTATGGCTAACTATTGTAGTGATTATCACATCCGCCTGACACGCGGGAGACTCGGGTTCGATTACCGGCCGGAGAGCTATCTCTTTAGTTTTAAATATACTATTACGAGTGTGAACTACGAATTGTGGCGTGGGAA
Source organism: Pissodes strobi (assembly GCA_016904865.1). Taxonomy (NCBI): domain Eukaryota; kingdom Metazoa; phylum Arthropoda; class Insecta; order Coleoptera; family Curculionidae; genus Pissodes; species Pissodes strobi. Next base: position 151,175 of record MU183070.1, on the reverse strand, counting down.
ACAATAATGTAATTAATTAATATACTAATAAAGGTTATACAGCATAATTCGGTTTATTAATTTAGATCGAGGGTTTCTCTGCCATACTCTTTCCCCTCGTGAATTCCAGGCTGTGTCCAGCACGTTTTTCTCTAATAATTTCGCACGTTTTCTTTAATAAATTAGGCGTATTAGGAATCTGTGGTTTAATTTACATGACGCACCTTTTCCTCAAATTTCCCTAATTTTGTCACTGTCGAACGTAATCCGAGTAATTAAAATTGTGCGAGATATAATAATAAGACAACGTAGGTATTGGTTTTCTTTTTAATCTATTTTGATGGTTATTGGCAAAATAAAGACAAAGCACAACTTATCTGATTTAACTATGTTGCACGGGCCCGGGTATGATATACTATGACGTCCTGTCACCTATCCCTTGTATCTTAGGGAGGTTGATGGCTTTCACCTTCCGCCATACTATGACTATGTGTTGTAATGTCATACAAGCCTTAAGTACATAGCACAAGTTGAAAATTATTACTTTCTATGCCGTTTGGGGTTTATGGGATGTATTCCATCTGCTCCAGAGGATTTGTACAGTTTGAATATGCTGGTAGCCCACCTAATCTTATTTGGTCTCAATATTTTCGCAGCTAGCCGCCAGTCTAAAGCAGTTGCCTTGTTTTAATACTACTCAGTTATTTATAATTACTAAGTCTGGAATCTGTGCTTCAGTGAGCAGCATTAAAGTTTCTTCGATAGTTGTTGTATAGGTATTGTCATTAATTTTCAAGAAACCTACTTGGCTCACAGTATCTTCTATAGCTAGCTTTGTAGACTCTGGAACATGTGGGGTTTTGAGTAATCTCCTCGCAAAACTTCCTCCACGAATGCCTTTTAGATTTCCTCATTTCTTTATTGTACTGCATGAGTTTAACTTTATATGTAGTCCAATCGTGGTCAAGTTTGGTTTTGTTAAAAAGCCTTCTCATCTCACCTCTGAGAAATTTTATTTCCTTGCTCCACTAGATTATTTTAGTATTCTGTTGCCTTGTTTTTTCAGGATAGTTTTCCTCGTAAGCGGCAATGGCTGCCTTGCTTACCAAGCACAAGACCTTCATTGTCACGTGTTTCCACCGTGAATCCTTCTAGGGACTAGGGAGTGACATTGAATATCCTTCCAAGTTAGTCTCTCACAGGTCCCTACGCTGTGAGGTAATTATATCAAATCTGATTTGTCTCTGATCCAAACACGTAGGTTCGTTTGACACACATGTTTTTTCGACAAGAGAGTTATATTTAGAACTTTCCTTCACGTCGATGTGACAAAAGTTGGCTCATTATCTACATTAGCTACCATTAGCCTTTTGTAAGTATGAATTGTAATAGCGCCTCATCTCTTGATTTGATATCCGTGCTCTCCATAGAGTATGGTGTGCATTTGCGTAACATCCTATGATGAGTTGGAGGTTTGTCAATGCCGCATATAATATAGTAGCATTATTTACAAACACAACATTCCAAAACATTGACGAGCTATTCCATAAATATATTTATTTTCTACCTCGATATTATTCGCTCATAATACAAGATATATAATATAAACATAATCATAACGCCCCGCCCGCCCGGGGCATCATAAACTCATAACGCTCTCTCATACCATTTTCATATAATCATAGATACGTCAAACTATCATGGATACCGTTTTAAGGAAAAAATTAAAACTAAACTTGTCGAAAAATAAATTCTTGTATGCACCACTGGCTTTGCTAGATGATTACGCCCATTGAGATAGTCTTTGGTACATAAATAGATATATAGAAAATCTGTTGAGAGAAGGCAAATGACAGCCTTGCCTAACGAGGCCAAGAGACGCTACAAAGCGCACATTTTGATCTCATGTGCGTCTTCTCTATATCATCACGTCGCCGTCGGAGACGAACATTTTGTGGAAATTGAACCAAAAATAATGTGACAATATTGTAAAAAGTACATTTCTAACCAATTGGGACAAAAATGGCGAAGTAAATTTGTCGAGACTGAATAACTTTCCCCATTAAACTTAAGAAAAGAAAGGAAAGGTCCACGTTAAGCGGTAATTCCTTTTTATGTTTTCAATTTTCAAACACTTACTATGTCCGACGTATAACAATAACGAGAAATTAATGGTCTATGAGACCATCTTCTACAAAGGAATAGATTTTTTGTCTGGTATAAGTTAATTAATTGTATCAATGCTAAAAAAATGTCTGAAGCATTGTGAGTTTTAAGCTCTGGTAGTAATGGGTATATTCATAGAGATATATTAAATTTGCTTGAAAGCTACTTATTTATTTATTTATTGACGGCAGTGCTATTTTTTAACAATAAAACAAAAGTATAATCAAGCCTAAATCTGACATGTGTATGCCATATAAATGAGTCAGCCGCCTCACACGCACTAAAATTGAAACAGAAAAAAGAAAGTAAAGAGGTAAGAATATTATTTCAAAGAACATACAAACTATTCCTGTAAACAGTTCCTACAAATCAAGCTATTCACAGAATAAAATAAAGTAGGCTAATGTTAACGGTATGCTACAATTTAGCAAGGTTCTCCTGAGACAGGTGCATTTCAAAACGCTTAAGTGGACAGAAAGAGGATGTTGTAGCAAGATACATGGACCTGGAAACAAAGGAATTTTTACCGTAGTTTGTCCGGTGATATGGTTGATAAAAGGTTGGGATGTTTCTCGCATTAAAATGTGGTACATATAAACTGGTGTTGGAAGTGAGATAGGGACAGTCAACAAGGGAGTGATGACAGATTTAGCCTCTGACACATTTCATCGTAGCAGTATTCAATGCCTCTAAAGAATTTATAAAATGAATATAATGGATACATTTCTTCCGTACATACTTAATCCTGTCAATGTGGAAAGCATATTGAGGGTCCCACACCCATGCAGCATAGTCCAAAAGGCTTCTAACAGGACTGCAATATAGAATTTTAATGGAGCGCACTGTAGAAAAGTCAGAAGTATTTCATCTAATCAATCCCAACATTCCCAGTGATATACCTATGACTGATGTTATGTGAAGAACAAGATGGTAACCAATCATCGAGAATAATTTACAGATCCTTTACGCTTTCAACTGATGGTAGAGTTGCACCATCAATGAAGTAATGAAAATTAGTTTTAATTGTACGACGGGAAAATATCATCAGACTGCAATTAGAAATATTAACATGCATAGCATTATCGCGACTCCAAGCCTCAAATTTGTGGACATCCTCCTGTAAAGCAATGCAATCGTTAAGATCTGAGATTACCTTATATATATTTTAGGTCATCTGTGAACAGAAGGAACTCCGAGGACCAGAAGCACGGTGAACCATCATTGATAAAAACATTAAAAAGAAGCGGTCCAATGTGGAACCCCTGTGGGACTCCAGACGGTACAAAAATTTCATTAGACAGAAGATTGCTAATTTTTACAATTTGAGTCCTGTCCGCAAGGTAGCTGTCCAACCAAGAGAGTAGGGGTGCCATTTATACCTAACGTTTTAAGTTTGTTTATCAGTATACTGTGTGGAACCTTATCAGAGGCCTTAGAAAAGTCCGTACAGATTGAACCACTCTCCAAGGCCCGTAGTATAAACTGCGAAAAAGTGAGGAGATGTAGTTCAGTATTTCTTCTCGCACATAATCCAAACTGCCGATGCCGGTTGATTATTTCTGGAGACAGTAATGAACTTAGATATTTAGTTAGATTTTCAAAAACTTTTGGAATGGTATTGGGACAACAAAACTTGTTTTCCAATGATGTATTAAAAATAAGGTGTAGAGGCCTAGCGAGTATAAAGGCGCAATTTTTAAAAAAGATGAATTGAATATTATGGGGACCTGGGCCCTTGTGAGGATTCAAGCTAATAAGTTCGGCATATGGAAATAGAGCAACTGTGAACATTAGTATGATTTAATGACAACTTTTGGTTGCACTGTGCGTTACAGTCAGAATGAACCGATGAAAAATACTCTGCAAACAGGATGGCAGCTCGCTCCGGGACCCATCTCAGCGCTTTTATTCCCAGGAGTGAGTAGATTAGGTATCTCAGACGTGCTGCGCCTAGAATTACAGAAGTACCATGATAATTTAGGGTTAGTAGAAAGGTTACTTCCAGTGTTTTGGACAAAGATTCTATAACATTCCCGGAAAAGAACTGCACTCTGAGATCTTAAGTTTGAGAAAACTTCGTAGTCTTGAGCGGAATTATTGTTTTTGTAAATTTTATGGGCAATCTTCTTCTCTATTATTAGATCAATTAGGACAAGCAAATCCAAGCAACCATAAAGAATGTCATATGCGTTTAACATAGAATCCATATCCGGATTATATAACAGGTTATCCCAGTAGATAGCGCCCAAGTTTGCCGTAAAGTGTATTGACTTTTCGATACTTTCTTCATTTTATTTGTATGGTATCTTGCCAGTTAACTAAAGTAGAATGAACCGGTTTTTTCGATAAAATGCTCAGATCTAATGTTTGGAGAAACATGTATCTGCTTAGTTGTGGATGAATTCATGGTTATTGTTTGCTTCTGTATTGCTTTTTTTAATACCCCCCCTTCACCATTATTGTTTGAAGGAATCAAATAAGGACATTAAAACTTAGGATCAAGTAATGGTTACATAAATGCTATATTTTATTGTCAAATCGACAAATAGGGCCATTTGAAAAAAAACTGTAAATGGAAAAAGGTGGCTTGCGCAGCATCGTCACTCAATACAAAAAGGCGGCATTTTTAATGTTACTAAATAAAAAAAAACATGGTAGAAATGAAGGCCCTGTACAGGGTGTCCCAAATTCGAGCCTCATCATTGGGATCTCGGCAACTAGAAGAGATACGAAATCGGTCAAATGGAGGCAAGGTTGCGCAATTTAATGCTGATCAAAATGTCACCTTACAAGTTTGAAAATTCCGAACACAGATTTTTGGAAAAAACCGAATATTCGCTATTTAATTTTTATTTTTTTATGACTTTATTTGAATTGATATAACAAAATAAATTTCTCATTCTCATTGTTACTTTTTCTTTTCTACAAGATGGTGTTATCAGATTTTCAAACCGACGTTTCGTCTTTGAGCTGCCATCATCAACTTTGTTTTTTTAAATACGGCCCTGGATTTTTTGTTACGAACTTTAAGAGTTTCTAAGGTCCTAAAATCAATGGTATTAATCGAAAAATTCATATTAATGGCATTTTTCATAAGAACTCGTGTGTTAGAGAGAGACAGAAAACAGATTTTTGGTAAGATCTTACCAGGAAATCATTAAAATATTTTTTTTCGAAAAAGAGCGATACAACAATGAAAATGTGAAATCTATTATTTTTCCAAATCTAATCCCACACAACTATTTACTTGGGTAAATACATTTAGTTTCTACGTTACATGATTTGGCAGACCTAGGCCGCCGCTATATATTTTACATGTTATACGCGGTTGTATGTGGTCTATAGCTACGTATTGACACACACAGCACTCGCGTTTTGACAAACACCTACGAACGCAGGGGGCTGGTGTCGGCCCTGTATCAGCGGCAGTCAGTGGCAATGTAGTAAAGATATCAGATTACATAGGCTTATGCCTTTCAATCGTGCTCCGTTGTTGATTACCGAATGGTATATTAGACGTGTATTGAATATTAAAGCGCGTTTTTACCAGTTTTATGCATGGAAAAATCGTAAAACCCTACTTCTCGTTGGACGATACAACATTGATATGTACAGGAGATATGTACAATGAGTGTCTATTTACAATATTTACATATATACAGTTGTTTGGATAGTATATAGTATACTTCCAGTTCCGGGGGTTGGAATTTTCGTGGCGTGCAATCCAAGCTCATTGCACGAACATTGCATTTCATCGGTTCTTGGCATACTGCCGCGATTCGGTTGAGGTAGCCGTTTTATAGCGGGCTCTAGTCCCTTAACAAGCCCCTCCCCCTTTGTCCGAATAATAGTAGGAGGAGCTTGTCCTTAGACTAGTCGGTCCGCTGGATATAGTCGAAGTTGCTTTCTGTGCTCCTGATAGATTCACTTTTTATGATGGTAAAAAGTGACTATAGGGACCTTGTTGGTTGTTTCATGTGTTTGAAATTTACACTATATTTACATTATTTATATTTTTACAAGTTTATGGTGGTTCTAGCTCTTTATAAAATAGCAAGGTATTTTTGTATATGGGGCCATAGCGAGGGGTGCTCAGTGGATCATATCTTACATCCGCAATCCTCGCTGTCAATGGCGATCCTCTTATGACGAACTCGAAGAATTTGCTTGCCGTTCTTTCTATGAATTGATCAACATACTCCACATTGGTCATTCTGTGCGAATCTTCGGTTCGGACATGGTCGAAGACCGTCAAAGACAGCGCCGATCGCAGATACCTATTTTGAAGAACTTGGATTTTTCTGATATGCGTTTTGGCGGCGGAGCACCACACGGGGGCCCCATATAACAGTGCAGGGCGAATAATAGCTTTATATGTTGTTAGCTTATTTGCTGGACTTAAGTACGCTCTTGTAGCTATAAGCGTATGTAGGCTTTTCCTTATTACCTCGTTTTTTGCACGAATCGCGGCTATATGTTTTGAAAAGCGTAGTTTCGCATCAAAGACTATGCCTAGATATTTAGCGTTTTCCTTGGGCACTATTTCAACACCGTTCACGACAAGCGGAGTCATCTCCGTGTCCTTTCTTTTATGAGTGAATATCCCAAGTTCAGTCTTAGACGCATTTAAATTTATCTTACAGTTTGCGAAATATGTTAGAATTAAATTCATATGTGCTTCCAAGTTAATTTTGGCCATTTGCGCAGTCGACGATTGCGTGTAAATCGCACTGCCGTCCGCGTAAAAGGCACAGGAGTTCAAGGGATGAGACGGATAGTCAGCTATATAATGACTACAGAGCTGAGTTGAGAGTAGTGTTCCCTGTGGTACACCGGAGATGATGTGTCTTTCTGTTAATACACTACCCTGGATTCGCACAGAGAAGGTGCGATCTTCCAAATATGACACGATGAACGCTCCTAGATGCAGTGGGAGACTGTGCGTTACAAATAGTTTGTATATCAGACCATCGTTCCATACTCGGTCGAAAGCTTTCTCAATGTCTAGCAGCAACAACGCGGTGGGCTTATTTTCGTTGTAGCCATTCGTTATATCCTGTGCTAGTTTCGCCTCGTGCCTAGTGGTGCTATGACCGCGACGAAAACCGAATTGCTCCGGCGGGAGGATGTTAAGCTTATCTACCGCGCTGTTAATTCTAGACATGAGAAGCTTCTCTGTCACTTTTCCGAGGGTATTTAACAAAGAGATCGGTCGATATGAGGCCGGGAGCCTCCCATCTTTGTTCGGTTTGGGAAACAGTACAATCTCAGCCCTTTTCCAGGGAGTAGGAAAGTGCTGAAGGCGGATAGTTGCATTGGCAATATGCAGGAGGTGAACGATGGCTTTATTCGGTAGATTCTTCAGCAGAATGTACGGAATGCCATCGGAGCCGGGAGCTTTATTCTTGGGAAGACGACAGAGAGTTTTGCGAATCTCCTGTGGCGTGATCAAGAGCTTTGTCAGCGTTGACAATGGGATACTTCCTGTTCTTAAACAGGCGCGCAACGTGAGTGATTTGCTCATAATGATGGGTTACGTCCGGCGTCTCTCCATAGACGTTCTCCAGGTGGTCCGCAAAGGCCTCCACTTTCTCACGGTTTTCAATTAGAATATTACCCTGGAAATGAATTTCCGGGTAGTCAGTGGGGCCTCCGCGGACGCACCTAGCGAGCTTCCATACAAAACCGTCTACTTGACTTATTGAGTTGGCATAAGTTATCCATCTATCATAGCGAAAAGCGCGGATCTGCTTCCTTATCTCCCCTGTCAGTGCTGTAACACGAAGTCTGTCGACTCGCGCTCTGTTTCTCTGCCATTTCCTTCGAATGCGGTTACTGAAGGAGATTCAATTCAGGATGGTATCAGGAAGGAATTCTGTGAACGTTTGTCTTTCAACAACCGGGCACAAGGCGTCTCTGACGTGCTGGATGTTTGTGACTAAGGTTCGGACTTCGTTTTCGAGTTCAGGGATGCTATCTATTTGCCTAGGAATGACCGTTTCCTCGTTCATTCTTCTAAACTCCTGCCAATTTAGATTGCGGTATGAAAGCAACGTGTCCTGCGTAGGTTGCGGTCCACCTCGCAAACCGATCTCTATTGGCAGGTGATCAGAATTCAGAATGTCCAGCTCTCGCAGCAGCGAGTAGTTGGCCACTCTTCGAGAAATAGCGACGTCCATGAACGATGCAGTGTGATAATTTGCTGTGTAGTGGGTAGGATTGGGGAAGCGATGAAACACAATGTCCGGGTAGCGCTCCAGTATCCTATGAAGCAAGCGTCCCTTCCCGTTGGTTCTGCCGCCCCAGTCGACGTGCAGGGCATTCACGTCCCCCAACAGAATGGTCCGCTTGCTCACAGGTAGGAGATTTAGGAAATCTTTTTCGAACAGCTGAAGATGCGGAGGAGCGTAAACGCCGATCACCCGCAGACCACTTGTCAGCTCGATAGCCACATGCTCAATGCGGGAACGCAGGTTATTAATTTGCTTAAATACGAGCGGTCTACGTATGAGACAGACCACGCCTCCGCCGGGCTGGGGGCGGTTGTACCTGACTACCTTCCAGCGCGCGAATTTCAGCTCGAAATCCGGCTCTAGTTTGATTTCGCATAATAATATAATACTAGCATTTGTGTGGTATAGAAAATGCTCAAATTCAAGGATTGCCGTTACAAGCTTCAAGCATCGACGCGTAATCTTCCAGGCAGAGAATGAGCTGGTCTAGATCATATAAATTATTGATGCGATTTACTACCTTTTGTAATGAGTTTATTTTGTTCGAAATATTAGTTTCAGGGAGTTTATTGTTATGTTTATTTGGAGCAGACTTTCGTTCTGATATTTTACCAATAGTGCCATTAACCTGACGCGCGTTAGGATCATGTTCGGGCCTTCTTCCTGCTTGTTGGTTGCTCTTGAGCGGGGGGAAGCTTCGCTGGTATTCTTTCTCATTCTCCGTGGCGCTGTTCTGTTTATTTTGCCATGTTGGCCGGGCTGGCTTGAATTTTTGTTGTTACTGCTTGGCGTTCTGGTTGGGCTGGATTTGTCCTAGCTTAAAGTGATAGACTGGACAGTGTGTGCTAATTGAGCGGTGCTCGGCCCCACAGTTTACACATTTAACGAAATCGGCATTGCAATTTATGATTTCATGCTTTCCTGCACATTTCGAGCATGAAATCTGCCTCTTGCAGTATGTTGCTGCGTGACCATATGCCTGACACCTTTTACATTACATCAGTGGTTTTACGGTTCGTCTATTTTCCCAGGATATTCTTACATTTGATAGTGTTTTTATCTTTTGGCTAAGATGTTTGAGCGTGATACTCGCATCAAGCACGACCAAATAGAGGGGGCGAAGAGTCTCTTCCATTTCATAGACTAATTTTACGTTAAGATCGTGTTCGTCAAGTAAAGCGATCTTTATTTCTTCTTGCGTCACATTTCCGTCCAGTCCTCGAAGTACAAAAGCGTGTGACTTTTGTGTTTGCTGGGCATACGAGTGGTACTCTGTACTTTCTCGCTCCAGATGCCTTTTCAATGTATCCCATTCGTTTTCTATTACAGAGTTTCTCGTATACTTTAAGTCATATTTTTCAATTAACATAGTCCGTAGATCATTCCTGAGGGAGTTATGATCTGCCGGGCGTCCTTTTACGACGATTGGGGGCGGCTGCGCCGGTTTGGTCTTAATCGGAGTTTTCGATTCAGGCTTTGGCTTTGTTTTAGTTAATATCTGTCGTCTAGCCGGGACCGACGACGCGATGCTACTTGTTTCATCTAGTTCCCTATCAGAAAGCGGCTGGAATTTATTTGCTGTCGGTACGGGGGTAGGTGTCCCAAAGTCCAGGGTGACTATTCGAAAGTTCTTTCGAAAGGGTATAGTCTTAAACGGGACTTTGAAAGGTTGCATTTCGTTCGTGTCTATCAGGGGGGCAGGATCTAGTAGTGGTGTAGGCGGTACTTCCGAGCTTGGAGGGGCCTCTTTGCTAGGTGGCTCTGCATCTCTCGGTCCTGTTTTTTGCACCTGTTTTTGCGTTGACGGTTTTTCGGCTAGTTTTTGTTGCTAACTTCGTTTTCGGACGAGCTATTGCTTTCCATACTTACATTTGCAGGATCTTTATTACGTCTTCCAGTGTCGATTTTTGCGTTTGCAGCAGGCCGCTTTTTACACAGCTGAATGTGCTTCTCTGTGAAGTGAACTTTACTTCTCAGAATTGCGGTTTTCACCTCACGGTGCTCAGTCGCAGAGCTAAAAATTTGTAGTAGGTGTGCACATTCATGCGAATTAATCCCCAGCTTGGAGGTTCGTTCGGCAATCACTTTGTTCAGAGGCCTGTCGGCGTCAGAGTCGACGGACATTTGTGACAAAGCGTCTTCGTCACCGTCCATTATAGGTAAAATCGGGGCAATGCCCCCGCACAATAAAAATAGACCACTAAAGGGTGCTTTCTAGACTATATCCTCCGTTACGACTAGAAAGAATGATAGATTCTATTGCTAGAAATCCGCGATTTGATCGATTTAAAAAATCCCGTAGTGCTCTTTCACCCGGAACACCAACAGGTCCTATTCGAATAACGATTCGACTAGGAGTCCGTTAGTTTTTAAGCTTTCTTTATGCAGAGTGTTAATGTATAAAAACGGTTTTTTCTTTTTAATCCTATTAAAAATCTATTTTATGTCACCAAGATGAATTTTTCGAATAAGTGCGATACATCATTCGGGTTTGAATCTTGGAAGCTCTTAAAATCCGTAATAAAAAATCCAGGGCCGTATTTAAAAAAACAAAGTTGATGATGGCAGCTCAAAAACAAAGCGTCGCGTCGGCTTGAAAATCTGATAACACCACCTTGAAGAACAGAAAAAGTAGCAATGAAAGCGTGAAATTTATTTTGTTATATCTTTTCAAATAGAGTCATAAAAAAATAAAAATGGAATCGCGAATATTCGGTTTTTTCCTAAAATCATCGGAAGTATTCGGAATTTTTAAACTTGTAAGGTGGCATTTTGATTAGCATCAAACTGCGCAACTTTACCTCCATTTAACCGACCTCGTATCTCTTCTAGTTTCCGAGATCCCAATGATGAGGCTCGAATTTGGGACACCCTATACTTCTTGACACATAAAAAGTCTGTCTCAAATTTCTTGACGAACACTTTCAAATGCAGTGATGTCAACATTTTTAAATAGTAGCAGGTTCCATACCAAATACGTTTTGTTGTTGACAAAGGCAAATGGGTTCTAAGCAACGTCTTTTAAATGAGTAGTTCTCGTCCATTAGAAGAAAAATCTGAAGTAATTTTTATATACGGCACAAAGTGTAATTTTCACGAGTAACAGGTTGCGTGAATAACAAAAAGCGCCACCAGGTCTTTCACATTTTCAACATATTCCGGATGAAAAACAGATTTATATTATGGGTGGTACTTCACATGTCGCAAATGTCTGCGAATTGTCTTCTTCTATTGTATAAATGTTATCCTCACAAAACCCAAATGGAACATCAGTTAACCAAAATTAACCCAGACATAAATAGAATTTTGCGAAATAATGACGGAAAAAATTGCGGAAGAATGGTAAATTCCATAAGCAAAATTCTCAGTATTAAAGTGTCACAAACCCGCATTTTCTCGTGAAACTCATACCCAGTATCCACAAAGAAATAATCTTTGGGCTGGGGTATTAGAAAATCATATCGTAGGATCTCTACTCACCGAATAAAATTTAACACGAAAATTGGATTTGGAATTGTTGCGAAATGCTATCGATCCCCTTATCACCGAAATCATTGAGGAGAATTCAAATGAGGTATGGAAATTATATTCCGATGGGATGGTGCTCCTTCGCATTATTCCAAATATGTTCTTAACTATTTAGCTACTAGAGGGTCTTACTAAATGATCGGCTACTTTTTATGTGGGTGCTCGACACAAAAGGTGTTTGAGACGAAACCTGGTTCTATCATGAATAGAGCTTGCCAAAATATTGACATCACTGTATTTATAAATGTTCATCGAGAAGTCTGAGGTAAGCTTCCTATATGTGAAAAAGCACGGGGCCTTAATTTTCAACATCTTTTGAGCTGGACGTATATATATTTTTTTCTTTGTTTAGTTGCCACGCTCTTTCTCTGTTTAATATCAGAAAGTAAGGGTATAGTTGATATAAAATAATATTAAAATATTATGAATAGGTAATAAAAAAAACAAACGAGCTCAAGACCAGTAAATAGAAATTGGTCATATAAGGAGAGGCAGTTTAGGAGAGTGTGCAAATCCTGCCGCTCAGTAAGGCATAAGTTCGGTTACGCGTGCCAGCAACTCACTATCAGTCAGACTGCAAAGCGCCCATAATGTGCTAGGTTCCACTCCTCAAAAACTAAATAAATTTATGAATAAGATTGCAAGCAAGTAATGAGGTATTAGGCAACAAGAAAAACTAAAATTCTAAAAGCAATGATTACGTATATTGATAATTGTTGTTATTTTGTGAAACATCAGGTGTCCTGCTATTGAAGTTTTTGGGTTACAACAGTAAAAATTATATGGCAAAAAATCTATAAAATTTAATTAGCGACAGAAAAAGAAACAAAATTCTACAACTCATTAATAACCAAACGTTGAGATTAGTTTTCCTCACTAGAATTTTATGATACTAACGTTATTCAGTATTCAATATTTAATTAAGAAATACAATCAATATAAAGAGCTAACTAAGAAATGAATTAGTGAAATCGAATAATCAATTCATTAATGAAGTGAACTATAAAATTATTTCAATAAAGTGAATCAATAAATTAATAAGCCACTTATGAAATCAATACAATATAAATCAATTAACATATTAGTCAACGAAGTAAATCACCAACCATTAATAAAGTAGTATAAAATTAACATATTAATTAGTGAAGTAAGCTACCAACTATTAAGCAAATGTCAGCTCGTCTTAATGACAATTCAAAATAAGATAAGTAACAGCTAAGACAAACTAAAATTCAAGAAAGTAGGGCAAAGTTATGCAGTAGGCAAGGTAATTAAGGTACAATTAACTTAAAATAAGAAAAATCACAAAATAATGTAAGCTCGAGTAATCAGCCTATGTTTTAGCAGTGGCGACCCAGTAGCATTCAATTGAGTACGGCTTATTAAATAATGATGGCCAGAATCCAAACGTTTATAAGTGCACAGATTAAAACGGATTTCTTGGTTTGAAGGAATTTAGCTTTGCCTCAAGGGCGCCCAGCATTTGAAATGGGCGAAATGCATGGATATGTTGGGTCAATATTTAAAAAACTTTGAGGCAAACGCCTAACTTTCTTTAGACCAAAGTTATATAAATTTAACGCAAGAATTATTAATTTTGCCATAAAATACAACGAATTCGGCTTAAATTCATTGTTTTTTTTTTAACTTTAAAAGCTAGAGGGAAATGCCATGTTTTTTTAGTCCAAATTCATATGATCTTACAGCGAGAATCTTCAAATTTGCCAAAATATATAACGATTTTTGTTCAAACTCTTATGCGCTTTAAAATAAAATGCTCATTATTATCCTCCTAAAATAAAGGGCTTTTGTTACAAAACCAGCAAGTGTTCAATCTAAAATATTATGATTACGCTGTATTCTTGTTTAAAAATATTGCGTTCTCAAGTGAAAGAATTATCCTTTTTCTTTAAATCGAAGACGGACTTGGGCCGAAATAATACGATCTTGGTGTAAACTCCCTAAGGATCTTTTAAAAATGAGTAGTTCGTATTAAATTCTTAAAATGGACAAAATTTAGATTTTAAAATAATAACATTTTAAGCACTATGTTATTTTTTTGCCTCAGAATAGTGAAACTCCTTAACATAAATCCATTGCTGGTTTTCAAAAGATGTTAGAAAAAATTTTAATGTGTAAAGGAAAAAAAATTGAATTGGTTAAAATTTGATTAAAAATTAAAATTGAAATATCCATAACAACCTCTTGTAGCTTCCTATAATATCCTTGAGAGAAGACTTGCACGAACCATAAAAAAAGAAATATATTCATACAAACTTCTTCATATATTTAAAACATATAAGATATGAAATATTGCTATTATTAAACAAATAATAGTGATATTAATGATTAAGGTACAAATAATCACATCAGTACAAAAATAATGAAATAATAATGATGTAAGACTAACCCCAAAGGATAAGTACTTATGTGCTAACTAGCAAAATCATAAGTCTTATAAAAATCAGCATTTAGCCAGACCACTAAAAATTCCTTGATCGTTGCATAGCCAGAGATTTTCCTTACAGGCAGAGACTTTTTCCAATGTTCCAACACGTCATCCAGTAGCTCCTGATGGTTTCCTTTAAGCCAAATATGACTATCTTTGGCATCCTAAGTTACATCTAAAAAAATATACAAAAATCATCTATAAGGTTTGCACACAAAATGTTTTTGAAATCCAGGTGTTTTACAGTGCAATTTTTACCCATTTTCCAGATCAAATTTAAATAACCAACTCACCCCTTCGCTAAAGTATGATGGTTCTAGTTCCCCCTATCTGTATAGCATTCATGCCAAATCGCGTTTTTCAACTCTTGTAGTTTGCGAGATATTCGTATTGAAACTTTTCAAATTGACTCCCTGTATTATTTGGCTGCTTTTAGTTTAAAAACAGCAGACTTTAAAACAAACGATATTTACTAATATCAAATAGCTAACGCCTTTGAGCGTACTAAATGAATTTTCACGTAAATATCCTCGCGACATTGACACAAGAGAATGGATTTTGTCATGCGGATGTAGGTAGGAAGAAGCTTCGAGATGAAAGAGAAGGCACGCCATGACGCATAACGCCAACACAAAGAATGCCGAAATAGTTACACGTTTTATTGTTATTGTTTTCAAATGTATGTAGGTATTATAGGTGCCAAGAAGAAATAGATATCTTAAGGTTGCGGAATTAAAACAATGTGCCGGCGTTTATGGCAATATTGTCTTTTGTCTGCATTCATGTCTAATTATTACATTTTCAAACGATAAATACACTCTAAAACTAATTAACCTACGGTATATCAATTTAGGTGATTACCTCGAAATGTTTCTAGCATGTAGCCTAAATGCCACTTTTCATGTAGGCTCTCAAAATCGCCCAATTCACTCATCTTAGTCTAGGACTAAATGAGAACAGACAACATAACACAAAAAATATGGAGGTTTAAATCGATACTAACGACGCGGACACATTGGACATGCGTAAACAACGCCGACCTGGACTGATGATGCAACATGCAATCGTGCTGGCAAGCGAGTTTTC
This sequence comes from Pissodes strobi, assembly GCA_016904865.1. Classification (NCBI taxonomy): domain Eukaryota; kingdom Metazoa; phylum Arthropoda; class Insecta; order Coleoptera; family Curculionidae; genus Pissodes; species Pissodes strobi. The sequence continues at coordinate 135,734 of MU183070.1, read as the reverse complement.
GGTTAACCTCGGGTGGCCACGAACTCAGGCATGGCGGGTATCGCGTCGGTAGAGGATGCCAACCGAACGCTTTGAGACCTTGTGTCAAAGACTTATGATTTTGAGAAAGTGTAAATTGGACACAAAGTCAATGATGTTCCATCAAAAGCATTTAAAGCCAAAAGAATGAAAAATCTGTTACAAGAGAAACAATGACTTTGAGTTAAGAGCAAAGTATTTGGAAGGAAGGAATTTTCTTTGCTAGAAGAGAAAAAGAACTAAAAGCATCTTTCTTTTGTCTCCAATCGGGTATTTTTATCTGTGTGAGGCCAATATCAAGGCATAAGGTAAAGTACCACCTGATATGCAAAATTATCAAATGATTTAAAAATAAAAGAAATATTAACACTGTTCAATATATGATAATGATATAAGCTAAGTAAGCCCACAAAGTTGTGATCACGAATCGTTAAGTCATAATACCAGATGTTTACCTGAGACAGTAGAAGATATAACAATTACACAGACTTTAGGTATCACAAAACTTAACTAATTGCTATAAAGGTAGCACAACTAATGGTTACTAGCTTAAAATCAAAGTTCCGTAAGTATAAAAGCTCTTAGGAGTAAACGTATCTTTTAAATATAAGAGCAATTAAATCTATACCAAAAATAGAAATTCATTATTGCATTAGGAAGTTCACGTGTAATGGAATAAATAAAATAGGTTTGGCATAACCGTGTCTATCGGCTCTCAAATCAGCACGGATGCTGCCACATGCCCAGGTCTCTAGGTGGACGTATAATTAAAGCTACACCAACAGTATCGACTAATTACTTCTCACAGGTGGTTAGTTTAGTAAGCTGCATGACAAGCACGCAAGCTAGTAATCAACTAGTAGGGAAGGAAGAGAGAACTCTAAAAATATAAAACGTCTAAAACACCAGACAAAATTCTTTGGCCACAGGCACGCAGCACACCAATTCAACACAAAATTCCCAATTAATTATTTAGATATATTAAGCGAAAGGAAAGTTCACTGACGCGACCCCCAGTCAGCGAGATAAAACTTTATAAAACAACTAACCCCACACTTTAATCTTAGAATAATATCAATAGCACATACGGAATAATATATGACATTAATACACCTAAAATGAGAACTTCATTGTATAAAGATAATACTTTACTTAAATATGCTGGAGTGACCACATTTATGTGACTACACAGGCATCCCGAACAATATAACGAAGCACAATACAGTAAGAATAACAAAACTACTACATATACAAACATACTATTTCTAGTTTAATCAAAGCTTTAAAAACTATATTCTAGGTAGAAGTTTGATTAAATGACCACTTTAATCAATGATCAATCTAATGGAAAAAAATTCTAATTTACAGACTGTTAGATTAGAGAAAACACTTTAAGTTTAATTAGAGTTATTGAAACTAATAGCATCTAGCTATAAAGACTATTTTAAGAGAAAATATTGTTTTTTTTTCTTTAGGAATATTAGGTTCATGAACACATTTCTTAAATACTGTTTAGTATTTACCTAAATTCAAGGGATTAGGCTACTAAGGAGGGTTTTGTGAGTGTGCCTGTCTCCAGTCCAGTAGGTTCATCTTCGATGAAGAAAATTCGGTTTCTTGGAACTCATTCACCAAAAATACACACAGGTATCTAAAGATAAAGTATACAAGGACCTATTTAGGTGGTTTTAGTTCAAAATCCCATAAAAATTTAGATATGTTCTATATTGTTATGGAGGATTCATCTTTATCTTATAAATTGTGATAGAATTGGGATTTTTTTTTAATCATCACAGTTGCAATATCCAGTTTAATGCTTTCCAAAACTTTGCACCTTCTACAAAATGTGCTGGGTTGTATTATTGCTAAAGCAATAGCAGCGAATATTAACTATGACAAGAAGGCCCACTTAATGGCAAGAGAGCGCTACAAAGGAATCGTCTTCGTTGCCTGGTAACGTTCGGCGAACTTCGCCGCACACAGGTTGAATTTAAATAAAAGCTGGCCATACACTATATTTTCGTTTGAGTTATATCTAATCAAATTTATGACAAAATTATTTATAGCACCCTAATACTCTATTTGGCTTTGTAAAAACACAATTGATATCTTCTGAATTGTTTGCAGCGCCCTGTCAAACTTACGTTATGTTTTTTTTTTATTATTATCATCAAATCAATATTTTGATAAAGTTTGTATTCAACTGGCTGTTTCAAAAATCTGTTAACGTTTTTAATTAGTTATTATTGATAACAATACTCAAGGTATGTAATAACTAATATTGAAAAGATTTTGATTTTGTGTTAATGATTTCACCATATTTCCGAATACTAATATTCTGACAAAAGACATCAAGAAGAAAATGTTGCTCGAATTTGCCCCATCTTTTAATATTCAATTAAATTTTGGCGTTTTGGGTGATTTTAAAATTGGTTAAACAGGGTTCCCAGCAATTTTCTATTGCCAAATTCCCTGACTTTTCCAGGTTTTCCATGACCTTTGAATTGAAATTCCAGGCATTTTTTTACAAACCAGAAACAAATAATAGAATATCTTGATCACATATTTCCTTTTATTAGCAGAATTGAAACGCGTACATTTCAAAAATAGTTTATTTAAGAACAAAAATAACACATAATATAGGAACATAGCAATGGAACAACGACCTATTCAAAGTTTTACGTTTAGAAGTAAGTAATAATAAGTAGGTATGTATTGTTAATTCAAATATAAAAGGGCTGGTATAGGTAATACGTACGAAAAATCTGCAAAATGTCCATCAATTTTGCTTTGTGCGAAATAATAACTTTCGAGTACATTCAAATATTATAGGTATATTCAAATATATCTCGCTTCCATTTCTAGTAACCTACAGAGCTAAACTGCAATATTATCCCGAGAGCGCTTGTATATAAGCTTATAAACACCAACATTTATAACAAAATGAAAACTAACCAAATAATTAACTATATGCACCAGTACATATTATGATTAAGTAGAGAAATCATCACTTTGGCTAAATAACAGTGAACTAATACTTAGCATAACACAAACTAAAAAAGTATTTTATTTTTAAAGCTATGGAAGTCAATTTAATTTTTTCGTAACTCTGCTATTTGTAAATCTATTGCAGATATTGTTTCTGTGCTATATTTTTCTTATCTTTTTTTTTTTTCATTTCTAAATGATACATTTCACTGGAAGCTTTCTTTTTTTTTGCAGTTTAGCTTTATCAACATCTTCAGTTTTTTTTCTTCTAAAGCTTCTTTATAGGTTCGATATGAGTTTTTAACAAACTTTCTCATTTTGTCTGTTATTTTACCCCGAAAAGTCCACCAGAAGTGTTTCTGATGGAATCATAGACACGCCTTTGGGCGACTAAGGACTTTTCTAATAAATTTTCTACAAGAATATTTTTATTTACTGAAAAACCTGATTCAACGATTGCATTACCATGTGATAATAATAAAATAAATTTAATGACATCCCAAAGTTCAAGGTATTTAGAATTACAGCCCAACCAATTAGAACAAAAATGTATCCAATCTACAGTCGGAATAGTTGTATGACTTACAAGCTAGCAAAACATATTGTTAGAGATTAACTCAGAATACTAATTTGGTTTCATAAGACCCAGACTGGAGCAAGAAAAACGTTGCCCCTACATTCCTCAGGGTCTCGGGCCTGAAAGTAGCCCCTATACGTTATTAAAAATAGCAACTTTTCCATTTGCAACAGAAAGTTGTTAATTAACCTCATTTTTGTAGTAGGAGTTATACTACTGTCTCTGGTTGTACTACAAACATGGACTTCACAAAAATGGTACAACAACAATGAATTTACTCACTTATAAAATAATTAAATCAAATTTATAGTTATGTTAGGTTTGTGTGGTTATAAAAATCACGAAATATGCATTTTAGCGTCTGGTAACAATTTGGTTACGAAATACTCTTCGATCGTTACCACCCCTTTACCAAAGTCGTAACAACGTGGTGTAAGGTGTAACTTGGTTAACGCTAAAACTTGCCTAATTATATTTATTTCGCCCACGTGATCGTCATATACCTGTTCGGATTAACTCCAATCCGAGCGATCATATCAAAAGAATGCGCGATTTGACTTTAACTGCAATTGGTAGAAATATTAATCAACAAACTGCTATATTTAGGTCTTCTCCTTTTCTATTTCTAGGTATAACGAGGGCAAACAAATGTACGTTTGTCTTGTAGCATCAGGCGGCTTTGCACCTTGCTTGGTTTTACGGGGGGCAACCAGTGCGTTTAAAGGTTTAAATTAATTTTAATAGGACAATTCGATTTTCAAGTGACTTTTTCCAGATTATTCAACAAAATTCCCTGACTTTTAGGCAAATTAAGGCTATTCCCTGACTTTTCCCCGATACAATTTTAATTCCCTGACTTTTTCATGTTTTCCAGGTTTTCCAGGTCGCTGGGAACCCTGTTAAAGGTTTCGCACAATATTTTTACTGTATATTTCATTCCTATTTTGTAATACAAAACAACTAAAAGATAGCGATATTATCTTATATCGAATATTGACTCAACTATAGAATTGAGGCATGAAAATTAATCTGACAAAAGAAAAGGATGAGCTGTCTATGGCCGCCGCGTTAAAGGTCGCCTATTTGTTTTATTTGTATCATGGCCTGCCGATATTCTGCTAGTGTTCGCGCGGGGAAAGAGACACACCGTTGACATGCCGCCGCGGAGAGTGATACTTTTTATCATATAGTTTTGCCCAAATACATAATAAAAAGATAAAAACTGATGTACTCTACTGCTAACGTGCGAACACTCCGTTGAGGTTATGTGTTGTGTTATATCTAATTGTGCAACAACTGAAGCCAGATTATCAGAAAATGGCGCGTCGAAATGATCCCTTATTGGCTAAGTTTGTAACGTGAGCAGTTTTCCTGCTGCTGTCTTGTTTGAGCATTTACGTTTCTCGGGTGGGCAAGAAATTGGATAATCGATTAAACGCTTAATATTTTAGCAAATAACTGAATAATCGATTAATCGAAATAATCGATTATCGATATTTTCTGAAATATTAATCGATAAGTCGATTAATCGGTAATTTCTTAAAAGTGAATAGAATAATCGATTATTGTCGCCCACCCCTAATCCCATAATATTGTAGTAAGTGAAACTGAAGCTGAAATTTAGGTAGAATCATTATTGCTGATGCAAGACTGATGTTATTATAAAAAAGAGGTAATAAATAATTTGGCTGAATCAGCAGAAAAAAAATTATAATTTAGTTTTAATTTGTAAATATGAGTATATAATCAAGTGTTTTTGAGCAACAGCTGCACTGATGCTTCTATATTTTTTACTAGTTTCGTCCCTATTAGATTAATTTTTAAAATAGCGATAACTCTGAAATACATGTATGGCAAAATTGCAGGCCTTCATCAACGCGTTTCTGTCGTCCACTTAACATTCATTTTGCTCGTAAGACTCCTGAATTAACCGTTGCAAAATCAAAATTTGGATAATCGAATTAAAAATTTAAAACCCTTTTTTACCACGAAGGAGCTCTTAATTTTCAAAATCATTTTTTAGAACGATTTAAGAACATACAAATGATCTTTATACATGATTTTTATCGTCAGTGATAATTGATACTCCCTATATATAAATATAGATGATGAGCAAAAAACTCAACAATTATTTGTCTAAAACACGATATATTAAACGTGTAATACTTAATTACTTTTATATCTTATTTCTGGTAAACCTTATTATGGCCAGCTTTCCTAGAAATTCGACCAGTGTGCGCCGGGTCCAAAGGTCACATGCCAGTATCATGCTAGTTTTCGCGCGGGGAAGGAGACATACCGTTGACGTGCCGCCGCGTAGAGTGAATCTTCTTATCGTAGTTGTTATTCGCTGGCAATAGTCCTCTCTAAAAACTTATCGTAAGTGGAGTCTAGTTCAAATACGAAGTATGTGAAACGTTAAGTAGATTTTAACGTTCTTGTGTGAAACCAGCAAAACTAATTTGAACTTAATGTTGAAGGCCTTATAACCATGACTGCATTATTTTCCCTGCTTGGTCCAATATCTACAAACTGACATATGTCAAATATGAGCCGAGCTCTTTGTCGTTCACTAGTGAAACTCATGGGTCCTAGTAAATTTCCTTCAATTTCATCATTGACAAAATGTTGTTGTGGTAGTTTCGGTGTTTGACCCCTCATCAATATAGCAGTATCAATGTTAAGCTATCCAGCAGGGCCACTAGCTGCATCTGCTTTAGAAGATGCTAGAGCGAGAACTACCCACTTGTGACAGAATTGGGAATTTTTTTGAATTATCACAGTTGCAATATCCAGTTTAATGGTCCCCAAAACTTTGCGCCTTCTAAAAAATGTGCATTACTGCTAAAGCAATAGTCATTTTTGGAAACTATAGCATGAAAATCGCCTGTAATATTGCAGATACGCTGCTCTCAACCTCACCTACTCGATGACCGGAGAAAATTGACATGGCCGATCTTCCTCGACCTAGTGTTGCTTCTAAAAGACTTCAAAAGCAGTACTAAGCTAGCACCGTGTAGTGGGAAAAATTGCACATATAAATACGTATTTTGAGACCAAATAAGAAAAAAAACAATGGTTGATCCTACCCCAACTGGCTAACTTCTATACGAATCATAATCAAGGATAATTAAATAAATTAATAAACTGTAACAATAATCCTAGTGCAAATAGTTAATCATTAGTACTATTATTTTTGATAAATGTGACAACACTTCAAATCACGTATGCGTTATGAGTTAGTGCCACGAGTTGAGAATATTAAAGTAGACATCATGCTAGATATTTACTGCATTTAACAGTATAACTGATAGATGGCGCATTAATATCGAAATTACTTGACGAGGAAAACACAGATCGGATGTGCTTAATATGAATCAAATTTTAGCTAATTTTAAATATACGAAACTTAAAATGTTACATTGTAATATTAAAATGCAGTAATTTTTTGCTGAGTGAAGATACTGGCTTAATATTCTAGAATTATTAAGTACTTGCATGGAGCTTCAAGTTGATGTAGCTGCAACCTTGATTTTTTTATTTCTCAGTTTGACCCTATAAGGTAGCATTTATCTAACCATTACTCGAACCCAACATTCAACTTCCAAATTCGATTCGTCCAAAAAATAATGGCACTGGGTGATGACATTCAAGCAAAGCACTGTATAATGTAGGCAGTTCAATTTTTTTAACCTATTAGCCTTGTAGATAACCTAGAAGCCTTAAAATTAAAGGTTTAAACGTGTGGTTTTTAGTATTCGAAGGTGTGTTGTTGAATTTGCTTGTTCAAAATTTTTATTACAAAAAAAAATTAAATTCAGATATATTTTTATAGCAATATTTTACTAAACGTAATATTTTTATCTTTTATCAAGTAACCTTAGTATATAAACTTAGCTATGTTTTTCTATTATTCGTAATCAGAATAAATAATGAAATAATAGTTTTCACACTGTTCAATAGTGCAGGCTCCAATGGGTGCCTCGTTTGCAAAATCTGCAGACCGCAATCTGTTTTGTGATTTGTGTATCTGAGACCTTTGTCTGTATAAAAAAGCATGTTGCCGCGCGCGCGCATGGTGCGATCGGCGTTTCGCCCCCCCCACTATTTTACCTCCGGCATACACTAGAAACGTTAGGTTGCCGAGGAATGTGGTATCGCAGAAAAAATAATTCATAACATCTGACGACTGAGTTGGGTTCTTAAGACAGTACCTTATCATCGGAAACAAAGTCCCCAAAAATCCCCGCATTGGAAAATTTACAAGAGCCAATGGAGATATTACAATTTTAATGTAAACTACTAGAAAGTGAAATTGGCGTTCGCGACTCCAAGGGGTCATCTGATCATGGTTCAAACGTAATTTTTTTTTAAGAAAAAGTAATTTTTCAACCCGGAAATGATAATTTTCCCAATCGGGAAAAATTCTCCGGAAATGGCTAAAAAACTGAGCAAAATGGGCTTATCTGATCAGTTTTCATGCTGACGCGCATCTTGTGTCCGTGTGCGTGTGAAGGCACGTGCACTGGCCTTTGCGCGAAGGTGCGCGTGCGGTTTTAAAGGAAATGAAAATGGGATAATTGAGTTGTTTAAAGAGAAATAAGGGCACATCAGCCCTTGAAAATATTTAATCAGTATAAATATTCATATTAAATATAGCAGTACCGCTTAATATTTAAAAGATATGTGGACATACAATTTCCTGAAACAGTAGTATAAAAGCATGTATGTACAGTTAGATCAGTTTGGCTAGAAATACCATGACTTGACAATTTCACAAATAATTATGAAATAAAAACAAAATTAAATTACTCTAAACGCCATCTGGGTCGTCGGGGTCTTCTTCATTATGAAGCAATTCTGCATGAACACTCTCCACTACTGTGTTCAATCTTCTCGGACCGGCATCCACATAAATTTCTACATCTGGACTTCCACGCACACTTAATTATGCTCAAGAGACTCGACAGGGCAAGCGCACAAGCTGCGCTGGGCTGTCCAGTTTTCTCCAGCCGTACTTCGTTGCGTCCAGCTTTGTTCCTGTCCCAAGCTATTCTTGAACTTAAAAAATATCAACCTAATTAATATTTTATTAATGCAGAATGCTTTACCCTTTTATTTTTCTTCAAATTACCTGCAGATGTACGCGCAATGAATGTTGTCGAGCAGCTGCAGGGGGCAAAGTTTTCAGCTGCAAGTCAGCATCTAGCTTTTACGTGGCGGCTACACTTGTTGTAGAGGGTGTAGCGAAGGTCATCTAGGGTGGCATATTTCGCTCCTCTGTATGAAGCAAGAAGCAATTTATTACCGCAGGAGACGATCCTCTCCAAATCTGCTCCGGGTTTATTAAAAACTCCAACTTCGTTGCCCTGGAGAATTTTCAATGTTGATGCCTTTCCTTTTTCAAAAACTGCTGGCATTGTATCACAGCCGGAAAAGGCGTGAGCAAAGAGAATGGCTGACTTCACATTGTCAAGGTGCTCCTGTATCAATTCGATGTTGTGTGCCTCTTCCACAGGTCCCTTTATCGAAAAATCACAACTTCTGGGTAGGTTTTCTGCGCTGGACAAGCATGGCAAAAATATCCGTGTCTGTTGCAGCTATAGCAAAAGTCGGGCTATCATACTGGTCAAGGTATCTGCATCCCCGGGGTCCTGTAGCACCCTTATCCCTCTCTATTCGAGTGCAGGCTTCAGAAGGCGGGTCCAGTTTGTTTTATTCTGACCGTTTCCCCGTAGTTCTTCGCTGTTGCCTGTTGCTCTGATGACTTGGTTGACAACGCAACGAAGTATGACTGGAGAAAACTGGACTACGCAGCGCGGTTTGTGCCACACTGCTCCGACCTGCTCGCTGCCCCGCCGAATCTACTGAACCTAATTAGGAGTGCGTGCAAATCCGGATTTGGAGATGCGTGCGGATGCTGCGGCCGGTGCGCGGGAATGGTGTGCCGGGAATGACGTCATCACTGCGTTAGATAGTGTTCTAATGCAGAATTGCCTCATAATGAAGAAGACCCCGATGACCCAGATGGCAACTAGAGTTATTTCATTTAAATTTTTTTTATTTCATAATTATCTTTGAAAGTTTCAAGTCATGGTATATCTAGCCATATTTATAGACTGATTTAACCGTACAGAGTAAAGCTTTTATACTACTGTTTTAGTAAAATGCATGTCCACATAAAATTTATTTTAAGTATTAAATGGTACTGTTATATTTAATATGAATATATATAATTAATATGAATATATATAAAAATTAAATATTTTCAAGGGCTGATGTGCCCTTATTTCTCATTAAACAACTCTTTTATCCCATTTTCATCTCCTTTAAAACCCCATGCGCTCTCGCGCAAACGCCACGGCACGCGCCTTCACACGCACACATACTCACACATTTAACACACTCACAACACACGCACGCACTCACAAGATGTGCGTCAGCTTGATTATTGTCCAGATAAGCCTATTTTGTCCCGCTTTTATTAAGTCACTTCGGGTGAATTTATTTCCTTATTGGGAAAAATTGTCATTTTCAGATTGAAAAAAAAAAATTTTTTTTTAAAAATATATTTAAATGATGACCAGATGACCCCTTGGTGCTGTGAACGCTAATTTCACTTTCTAGTAGTATAAATTAAAATTGAAATATTTCCATTGGCTCAAAATTTGTAAGAAAGTAAAACACTGTTTTTAAAATTAACTATAATTTTTTTTCTATGACCTTTTAATTAAAATTAAACGTATTGTACCTACTGACTTGTGGTGTGTTATACATATTTATAACCGCAAAAAGTATACATACAGCCTTAAACATTCGTTTTTAATAGTCCCATGATTATGATCAATACTTTTTCGAAATATGCTAACAATGTTAACAGCAATGGAGAAGGGGAAGGGGGGAGAGAACTTACCACAACACTCACTGGCAACATCATTCATATCGAAGTATAAGATCAGTACAGCACATATCAGAAGTCAGAATGTGGTCTGCATATTTTGCATACGGAACTCCACTGGGAGCCCGGTCTACAATATGTTTTTTGGTTACTCTATATTTATTGCATTTTCTTCTTTCCTTACAGCTTCTGAATGATGCTTTTCTTCCTATTTTTCCGCGTTATAGGAGTCTTTCCTTCACTCTGGTCGTTTAGCAGCATATCTTGTAGTATTGCCACATTTCTCAGACGGTATATTATTGCGAAATTCCTAAAATATGGGAGGAATATACTCGAGATAGATTGAAGATTTTTTCCTCTCAGCTCGTTAATTTTCATGGAATCAACTCCGTAACATATTTCCGAAGTTTGTATTTGGCCGATAAATGGTTTTAGGAGGGAAATATTTGCTGAAAGGAAATTTCAAAGCGAGTCTCGTTTTATAGTAAAAGCAACTTCTCGGATTTTGAAAAGAAAAAATATCGGATTTCCCTCCACTGAATTGCATGTTTATAAACGTTTTTGTTGGGTTCGCTGATGGTTTCATTTAATTCCGATTGGATCACGTGGCTAAGATCTACATTTCCTGTTAGCTCTTTTGTCGGAATTAAGCTTTTAGTTTCTAGCCTTAAAAACGAATAAACAGCTCCCATGTACTTTATCAATATTGTCCATATGTTTCTTTATAACACTACATTGATTAATTAGTGTTTTTTGTCAATTAATTCAATTTGAGGTCAATAAGTTTGATATCATAACATACAATTCTCTATGAGACTAAATATTGTTGTCAGCAAGACTATCTTCAAGCATATTATCAATTTTGCGAATTTTCACACAATGAGATTTTGAAACAAACAAATAGGTAGGAAGAAAGAAAACAAAAGGAAAATGATTATTTAATTTTGATGAAAGTGTTTATTTAAATTTATTCAGATCGTTACAAGTTCTATAAATAAAAACAAAATTAAAAAAATAATAATACACTTATTAAAATTCAGGTGAATAAGACAATTACATATATCTGTTAATTTTTTCCCAATAGGTTATGTTCTGACCATTTTTTTTTATTTAAGCATTTCTTTTTATAAAATTAATTCACACGTTGCTATATTATA
>MU183070.1:78643-109096 GCA_016904865.1 Pissodes strobi | reverse complement strand
AACACCGACTCCGCCCCCATTATGACCAACCCTATCCCATCTATAAAGATTGTAATTATTAATGTGAACAAATTCACTTGATAGATGTGGCTTTAGATTGGTTTCTCCTACACCTATAACATCATAACACTCACGAAGAATATGTTCTTTAAACTCAATAAAATGTGCTGTTAAGGAAGCAATATTTAAGTGACAAACCTTAAAATTTTTAGTATTCATTCCTCTGTAAAATTAAATAAATAAGTACTTAGTTATACTTGTATAATGCACAACTTACTTAAGAAATAAAACAACCAATCAAGTAAGAAATACCAAAGAGGAAAAAAAACCTTTACCCTAAAATATAGAAAGAGACAAAAAAAATTAAAAATATTTTTAGGAATTTTAGGAAGCTTGACTCCCCATAAAGAAAAAAACAAAAAATAAATTACTATAGTTATCATAAGAGTTTTAAATCATTTCGATCCTATAATAAAACAACAATAAAAACAACCCACAATGTAGCCCGAAAAGTGTAGTTTATCAAATAGGTAAATAATTATTAATGCATTATGGATAATTATACATATTCTGTTAATACTTATTATCAAATCAATAAAGTAACTATAAACCAAAATATTAACTTAACTTACAGTTTTTATTCCAATTAAAGCTGGTAATCTAATAAACAAAATAAGCCGTACGCATTAAACAGTATTATTACATTTCACTTTGAATATGCGCCCATTCTGTCTGGGATCTAATTCAATAAAGTTAATCAACCAATTAATCAACCAAGTGAATCGCCAACCATTAATCAAATAGTATAAAATTAATTCAATGAAATTAATTAACAAATTAATTAGATTAATTAGGGAAGTAAGTCGCCAACTATTAATCAAATGGTATATAGTTAATTCAACAAAAATTAATTAACAAATTAATTAGTGAAGTAAGTCACTAACTATTAATCAAATAATGTCACCTCTCCTTAATGACAATTCAAAATATGATAGGTAGATAACAGATAAGCCGAATTAAAATTCAATAAGGTAAGGCAAATTTATGCAGCAGACAGGAACGTCAAATTGGTCAGAGCAGTTTGGTAACGGGGAGTGACGCCAACGCCATTCTGAGTTGCCATGGGATGTGTCCATTCAAACCCCGTCATCCTATCCCAGCCTGGAGAACACCGAAGTACAAAGTCTGGAGCTGATCAATGACAGTATGTGACAAGCGGTGCTGCATTGTATTAGCAGACAGGAACGTCAAACTGGTGAGGGAGGTTTGATTATGGGGAGTGACTCCCCTGCCATTCTGAGTAGCTACGGGATGTGGGCATTCAAATCCCATCATCCTACCCCAGGATGGAGAACAACGATATACAAAGTCTAGAGCTGATCAAAGACAGTATGTGATAAGCGGTGCTGCATTGTATTAGTAGGCAGGCACGTCAAATTGGTGAGAGTACTTTGATTACGGGGAGCAACGCTAACACCATTCTGAGTTGCCAAGGGATGTGGCCAATCAAATTCCATCATCCTTCCCATGCGGGAGAACCCCGAAATACAAAGCCTGGGGCTGATCAATGACAGTATGTGACAAGCGGTGCTGCATTATATTAGCAGGCAGGAACGTTAAACTGACGAGTGCAGTTTGATTACGGGGCGGGATGCCCCCGCCATTCCGAGTTGCCACTGGATGTGGCCCATCAAATCCCATCGTCCTCCTTCAGGCTGGAGAACACCAAAGTACAAAGTCTCGAGCTGATCACTGGGAAGTGACCCAACAAACCCCATTCTCACCCCTTTCAGACTAGGGACCACCAAAGAAATAAATCTGAGGCCGATGCTTCCAGCGGAAGCAGCCCTAGATGGTAGATGCATAAGCCTACTCGCATCGTCCGATGAAGGACCACCCCACCAGAACTGGGAAGCGCTAAGCGGTTTTTCCAAATCAGGTTCCGCTTCCGCGTTGGTGGTTCTGGGTTTCACAGTAGGGATATATCGACATGATGGCGCTCGCGATTAAAGCATTCCGGATGTAAACTCCTCTGCCAATCGGATCTCCGGGCACCGGGTGGCCCTGGGGGCCCTTTATGCAACCTTTCACGAGCAACAAAGATACCAATTTAGAATAGATGTCTGCAACATAAGAGGCCTAAATACAAACATTAATTTGGTACACCAACATTTACAAACAAATAGACCACACATATTAGCCCTTACAGAAACACAAGTATGTTCTACAAAAACAACAGTAAGCTACCTGTGCCCTGGTTGCGACTTACACTCCCGATTTAGATATAAGTTCGGAACATGCCTTTTAAACCAAAGAGACCTTTTTTGTCACCGCGAGGAGACACTCGAACTGAACAATCTTGACGTCATGTGGCTCAAGTTCACTGCCAAGGGATTAACCAAGTTCATATGCTGTCTCTATCGCCCTCCGAGGGATAGAGTCTACCAAGGCTATAACTTTTGATTCAATACTGGTCTACCACCCCAATTCAGAATTAATCGTTCTGGGAGGGAGATTTCAATGCCCGTAACACCAACTGGCTCAAACATCACAACAAGACCGACAACGAAGGTAGAAAAGCTGAAGCATTTGTTATCAGCTGCGGGCTTACCCAACTTGTAGAGGAACCAACTCGGATCACAGAGAGGGGTGAATATGCCGCCTTCCTGGATCTTTTTCTAACCACAAATTATGACAAGTACACAATTACAGTTGGTCCGCCATTAGGTACTTCCGATTACAAACTTATTACAACGCTTTGTGAACTGCCACTCCCACAGAAGGATCCACCATTGCCACGTAAAATCTGGCATTACCATTGTGCAAACTGGAAGGAGCTAAGACATTTCTACCTGGATTTTCCTTAGCTCGATGTCTGCTTGGGCACTGACGATCAGTCTGTTGCCAAGAGATTACGCAAGTAATCGCCTCAGGAATGGAAGATATATCCCAAATTCCATCAAGTTACCGTCAAGTGGAACACCCTGGTTCGACAGAAGATGCGAAAGAGCCGTAGGTAGAAATCAACAAGCATACAAGTATGAATTACTGTTCCGAGTCGAGAATAATAATAAAGCAGGTATTAGACCACATATTTACTGCATTTACAGAATAACTAATAGATGTTGCAGTAATGTCGAAATTTGATTAAAAATTCGGAAACATTACTTGGCACACATATCAAACGCGCCTAATATGAACCAAATTTAAGTCAATTTTAAATATACGAAATTTAAAATTTTACACGGGAGTAAACTTTTCTGGTTCTGGTAAGTCGTGATTTAAAGTCGTTAAATTTCATTTGGTTTCAAATGACCTGATACTCCTTTAATATCACCTACAATTACACCTCAATATCTATAGCGTTACGGGGCATTACCTAAATAGGTGTAAACAACTTTAACTGAAAAGCTTCTTAAGAAAACATTAGCATATTATATATGCTTGCCTTAAAACAAATTAGAACTTAAAGATTTTGCTTTAGAAAATAGTGTTCCATTTGAAAAACCTAGCATAGCATATTTAATCTATTTTACGATGTTTATTTGTTTAATTTGACAGAAAATCCTGGTGACTCAGGATAATCCCTGCAAGTTTTGGTTTTTATCATTCTTCGATATAACTTAAAATAAAATTTATAGGTGGGTGTCAAAATATGAATGGACACCCTGTACAACTATTTAAGCGTGAATTCCTTACAACTCTAATAATATGCAGTAGGTATTATATCTTTTTACCCACGAATAAGTATTTATATAAAAATCGGCTTAACAAACATAGATTAATGGTAATATTTATTCGCAACTTGTACACTGACAAGTTTGATGCAGTGGCAGCGGTGAAAAATACTACTTACATTTATAAGTTAAATAGTATACCAAAATTTCAAGAAAATCCATTGGTCCCCGAAAACTCATTTAAGGCATGTGATGTCCTTTGATTAATTTCAGCAGAACATTCCTTTTAAACCCCTACTTGAGTGGACCTCAATATACGATTAACAGCAATAAAATTCTTCAGGCTCTCGGTGAAGGCATTTTCAAATTCCTTTAGCTAGAGAACACTGAATATTGGGAAATACTTCGATAATGAGAAAGTTCGTTTACTGAACCCTTTTCTAATTTGGAATACCAACAGCTTGTCTCAGTATTGATGAAAACGATATATTGATTGCAAGGGCTAGATTGAATTTGAGGTCATTCACGCTGTACCATGCGTCCCTAAGGCGAGAACAAGGAATATTATGAAATATAATCAATGTCTTTTATTTTTTTATTATGGCACTAGCTTTATCTGGCAGAATACTTGGTAACTGCATTTTCTTATGTTATTGTTTGGGCCTGAGAAGCACTGAAATCCAAATGTGAGAGCTTATGTTAAGCTAACATCTTGTGAGTAACTAATAGTATATTGTCACGATTTGTATTTTTTAACTGTAATGCAATGCCTTATTTAGCGTGTAGGAGTAGCTCAGATTTAGGAACGCACTACGTCAAGTCGAGAAGAGATAATTAAGGAGACACATCGATAAAACCAATAAGTTTATTTACAAACAAACTTACCAACGGTTAGACTGTATACTAATAAAGGCGTGTTTAAGTTTATTGATGAATTAAGAGTTTAAACTATACCCAATTAATATTAAATGCATGTCTTCTCGATGGAGGCTTAGTTCAAAGTTTTTCTAGCAAGCGACGTCACTTTTATTAATAAAGTTTATGTGAGCGGAGTTGTCTTTTATTTATGTATTCGTTCTGATACTTATAAGGTAAGTCTTTCTGGTTTAAGTGTATCACAGGCTGCTAAGGCACTTTCACTACTTTTTAAAAATCCCCAAAAACTATCCCTTTACTGGAAATTCTGATACTTCACTCGTAAATTCGACTCTCTCTACTTTTAGTAGTCCCTAGATGCCGTATACCTGTGCATACGTCCATCCAGGTTAGGTAAGGACCTGATCGCTCTATGCCTGTGCATAGGTGTTCACAGATATGGGGGCTGTGGGATAGAACAACTAGAAGTGTACGCACCTGTGTGCTGTACCGCAACTAGAATGAGCGGAATTGAGAGACCCGAAAGCCTGATGAACTTGGCGTATGCCTGCTTATTTATATGTTACAAAATGCCGATGGCTGCATCATTAAGGATTAAAATCGCTCCCGTCGACTGCTCAAGTTGTTTATAATTAACAGTGAATGTTTATATAAAATTTGTCAAGTTCAAGTTCAAACTTAGGACAGGGTGATATTTAATTAGTAGGTTTATGCTTTTTAGTAGTTCGCACATTCCCCCTCCCTGATAACGTTGGTCCCCAACGTTTTAACTTGACTTATTTGCTTTAAAAGAGAGAAAACAGACCTCAATTCGAGAAGACATCAGACATATTGCATTGCACCTAATTGTATTATAATTTAATATATATTTCGTCAATGGACTTGTTCTGATTTAGGTCCATCCATTTGCATTTCATTTTGTAGTCTCCTATGCAGTCGTAAATTCTTGTGTGGTTTGATACGCTCTTTTGCTTCCGTGAATAATAGGTGGCGACTGGATATGTCATTGTGTGCAGATTCCTTCGCTGTCGGACGTTCCCTTCACTTTGATTTTGTGTTGCGGACTGCTTGTTTATACAAAGCCTGGTAGATGATGCTCCTGGCCGTCTGTCGTAGTCTCGTAGTGGGTTCTTTGAATTCCTTGATCCTTCAATTGATGAGTGTGTCAATATGGCGTCGGCTTGATTTTCTTGCTTTTCCGTGTGTTGGCATTCGATGAGCTAAATAATACAATCAAATATAAGTATCGTGAATATTGAGTATGTGGTGATAATTATACTGACAAATGTGCTTCTTTTTGGCCTATTTGTGCTACTGTAGCCTGCACATATTGAAATAAGTCATAGGCATGAGGTTTTGGCAATATTAGACACGTATTAATTTGACTGGCAAGATTTGATCTGGAATAGATTCTAAGGTTTGTTATTATTCAATTATTTTTTTAAATTATCTAATTCGTTGTGTACTGCTACTGGTATTTTATCCATATTATAAACTCTTATACTTTTTTTTAACTTCTAGGAATCCCTAGTCGAAGAATGGGGACACTTCTGCTGGTGATTGTTCGAATGGCTAAGTCCTGTATGGACTCGACTGGTGCTTTCCAATGGCTCCTGACTGGTCCTGGATTAGGATCCATGCAGCATGTTCTCAAGGTAAGGCTATATATACATTATTTACAATTTCTTACTGCTTTTCTATACACTTCTTGGTATCGCTTACATATACATTTTCTCATATATTTATTTTATTCTATGTTTCTTATATTTACTTTCCATATCTAATTTTTCTTACTCAAGGTTTACTTTAAATGTATATAGGCACGCTATGTATATCTATGCTAGCTTTATGTAAGTTGTGTAGGACAGAGGTCCTATTATTATTTATATATCGACGTATGCTCTCTTTTAAACACACATTATATAAACAACTTTTGCTTATATATTTCTTCACTATGTATCTTCTTCTTCTATATTTCTTCTTACTTTATAGAAACATTTCTTGCTTACTTAACATTTCACCTGGGAACTTTGCCCCTGAGCTTCTTTGGTACGAAAATATTTGCTCGACTTCCTTGAACGGCAGCGTATCTACTTCAGTCCCTATATGCTCAACTTTCCGATGCCTATTTTTTTTGCTGTGACGTTCTCTTTTAGATAATCCGTCGTTGCAGTCTTATTTAGGCCGGAGAACACTTTACTAAAGTAAATAATACTTCCTCGTATACATATTTATTCTTTCTGTATATACTCTTCTATATATATCTTCACATTTGCTTCACCTACTTATTTTGCATAGATAGTTTACTAATTTACTCGCTAATATTCACTTAACACGACTTATTCTAGCTTTCTTCATAAATCCTTCAATGTTCTATTATATATATAATGTTTATTTTTCTATATTCAGTTTATTAACATCCTAAGTGTTTATATTTATATATTTGTCTTATTAACACTCGGGCTTATATTATGCTATGTTTCATTATATATTTTCTATGTTTCACTATATAGTTTCCTTATTTATATTTTAACCTCCTAAGTGCCTTGTATATATAATTTTCTATGAGCACTTGGGTTTTATATTTACACTATTTACATTTGAAGTACTGGTTCCATATAATTATATTTTTCCTATATTCGTCCTCTTCAGTATTTTCTCCTGCTTGCTCCATGGTTTCCTTTAGTTCCTCCTATATAAATCTGTTGTATTGCTCCATTTTGATATTTGTTCCTTATCGTTGCTACCTTCGCCAGAAATAGCATGTCCCACAACGTAGTTAACTTTTTACTTTCTTTGTTCCAGGTATGAACACAAACCCCTAGATGGCGCAGACCGTACTTCGGCGACCGTCCGTAGATGCAGCACGTGGCTGTACTCTGTCTTTGGTGACGCCGACCGCCCGTAGATGGCAGCACTTGGCCGTACCTCGGCGCGTGATCCGAAACCAATATGTGCTTATTATATGTATAGATCTTATGCAATAGCTAAACCGGCCTAGCCTGCATTTATTAACTGTTTAATTGCTTAATGATTTACTTGATTTTATTGTTTAATTTAATTTATTACTGTTGTTGTGACATAGATTTATTAAGATGGCGGCACTAGGCCCATTTGTCAAGTTCAAGTTCAAACTTAGGACAGGGTGATATTTAAATAGTAGGTTTATGCTTTTTAGTAGTTCACACTACAATTAGTATTTAAGGATAGCTATTAAGCGAACGAGTATGAAAATTAAGACACGAGCCACAAGAGACCGTCTTAATAGTAATTAAATATGTGTTGCATACACTATTTTTCCTACGACCAGTAATAATATGAAAGAGCTTTCGAAATTACTTAGTAAATAGGAATTTGTTAGCTTCTAGTTTTATTTATCTAGTAACACCTCAGAGTAGAAGAAAGTGAGAGTAAACAAAGTTAAGTTAGGAAATTTTAAAGTTGAATATGCGTATGCTAGAACAAGCTGTCTTCTAAGTATGCTAATTAGGCTCTAGTTAAATTTATTTAAAGGCTTTGCAACAAAAAACATAAATATTTAATCCAAAAGCTATATCAATTCATAATCACAACGATGCAGTTATTATTAAGCCCAATTAATTCACTCCAATTATAACCCACTAATTAATTCCCCTTTGGAATAGTAATATTTAAAAGAAGGTAAATAAAACGAGTAGATAGGTGAATAGAAAGTGTGGTTTATTTCCAGAATAGAATGAATGGTTTGTTTCAAAAAATTTGACGTTGTCAATTAAAAAATAAGTATATTTTGGGTCTTTTAAAATTTTACCTGACGGTAGCCACTAAGTTTGGTGGTAGATTACTGATCGCACTTCATTTAATTTACTTCGCTTGAAGTAATCCTATGGCACATTGGTTTTTAACTGCTAAAGAGTAAATTGTGCTCTAGTCTGAGCGTCGATGTTACATACAACTACTTGCTATCTTATAATAAATTATAAATAAATAATAAATAAAGACAATAACGACTGCTGTTAAAATGTTCTTTCTGGAAAATATTTTATTAACCTAATTTAGACCTTTCTCCAAACATAATGCTAACAAAGATAGCCATTTGTCAAAATATGATCGATCACCTTGTATAATAATTAAGCCTTCATCTCTACTTATGATTTCCCAAAATTACTTAATAATTATACGAACAAATTTCAATTAAAACCGCTATATTATGAGCAGATTGCTCATCAAAGGGCCCATTGAATAATTAATAAAATAAAAATCTGATGGTCTTACAAAACCATGTAATCCCTAGGGAGAAATATTGGAAAATGTAAATTACGGTTTGCTCGAGCTAAAGAACGGAAAAAATTATAATATTCTAGACGCAAGACGTATTATGATTGAAGTAAGTCAGATGAAATGCAATTAGAACGACATTAAAAGTTTAAATGAGTTATTAGTGAATGAAGGGAAAATGGAATATTTTTTTATTTGAACTTGTTAAGAGCTATCTATGAAAAAAAGCAAATTTAATTTGTCCCGTTATAGATACTTTGTAAGAGTCACTATTTTATTTAAAGCTTTACAAAAAAAAATTATTATTAGAAATCATTAAAAATAGTAATGACAACTTCAAATAAATTAACTATCATTGTAAGTTGGTAAGCGCCAAAATCTCATCTAAAAAGAGTTGTTGGTTACGGCTTTTTCCGTTTTTAATGTTCGGCACACACACGAAGAGAAAATGCTATACCACTTAACGAGCCGCGCGTGTAAGAAGATGACGGTGGACGTTGTACTTGAAATGCTAGTAGGTTGTAGTTTTCGAGAAAGACTTTACTCGAAAGTCCATTTCAGAGTGAAGTAGTTGGGTCTGATGGTTGTTTCGGCTTGGTACAACTCTGGGCGGAATCGTAAGTACCAACTCGTTCGAACACCTTCCGTAGTAGTATCGATAGTAAAGAGGGAGGTCCGCCAATCCAATATCTTAAGCAAGTGTTTGGATGCCGAGTTCCACACATGGAAACAATAATCCAGAGATGGTCTTATCTATGCCTTATAGAGCAGTAAGAGCTGATGCAATATTGTCTTGACGTGATTACGCCAAGACATGTTGTTTTCTACGTTGACGCCCAGCAAGCTTATGGATAGAGTCAAAGTCAGTACTTGTCCTGTCATTAATAAGTCAGTTTCTGCGATGTTTCCTTTTTTTAAAAGATATCTGCTTGAGTCTTTCCTACTTTCCTGCCTTGGACAGTGTTTTACTCACCCCACGATGGCGTTCATATTTTCATTGACGGCAGCAATCTGATTTCCTTATTCGCATTAAGAGCGAGCAGCGGACATTGGATCTGCGACATGAATGAGGATATAAGAGTGCTGTAAATAGAAATGTGTGTCCTGTCAAAGATATTACTGATATACAGCAGGAATAGTGTGGGATATAATATACACCCCTGAGAATATCCGGCATTGATTTTAAGTTCCTCCGGGAGATATGCATCAATATTAACTCGGATGCTTCGAGCCATTAGGAAATTGGATAGTCATAGAAGCAGTACTAATGGTAGTCCGTCCGCTGTCAATTTGGTTAACCATCCATCATGCCACAGCCTATCAAAGGTTTTACACTTGTCGAGAGCTACAGCACGAGATTCGCCATAGCTCTCGAAAGAATGCTGCTCTGTGTGATAAGAAGAAAAGCCTGTATAGTGGAGTTGTTTGCGGTGTTGCGCGTAAACCCTTTTAGATGTGTTAGCGAGATATAATGAATAAGATGATACCTACCTTAAGGATGCGGCCAGCGCAACATGTGTGCTCCGACTTGCTCGTCGGCGTGGGAGTGGGTCAATTACTTACTCTTGACCAGGGCGCCACCAGTTTGAAATATCCAAATCCGCAGACCCAAACACGAAGATCCTCGGTCTTAAGAATCCATAAGGGCGATCCAAATCGACGATTATCCGCTACGCAAGGGCGTTTTAAAATCAACTACTAACAACTACACTGGTTTAGTTGGAGTATTTCAGAGCAAATAAAAGACGGTCACGTTCGTGCAGGTTTAAATTTATTGGCGTTCGTTAGGTTTACAGTAACGTGTCGTCATATTACTTCCAATAATCAAAATAATATAAATATACAACAGGTAAAAGAGCGCAATTGGAAACAAATAATAATCTATATGCTCATAAATGTAAGAACAGTAATTTGAATTAAAATTGCGTTATAATAGAAGTGAATTAGATAAGAGTGATCGAACAATTATTAGCTACGCTTTAGCTATAACGGAAGTAACAATATAACACCAAATGATTACGAAAGATCAAACCAATTTCAACAAATTAATCAATAATCACAATATACCTAAGGCATCTATCGTCTCATCATACTAGTAATTAAAAGTCATCCGTCTGATAGTAGCTACTAAACTTTGGGCGCGTTTACCATGGTAGACGACTCGCAGTTGTACATGAATAAACCTTACTGATTCAGATTATAAAATACCGTTATGTAAAATTATTTAAACTGAATAAATAAATCAGAACGGCAATGTTGATCATTTAACACAATATAAATCAAATTGTAAGATTAAAGAAATGTATTATAAAAAAAACTATTAGCATTAAAATAGATCCACACTAGTAGATTCAGCAGTTAATTAGATTCGCATAGGTAAGCTGTGCTTACACCGAAATAGTACCGAGTATAGTTATATCAGTACCACGCAGGAAACTAAAACACGCGATATGATACAACGCCGGAAAAACTCTAAAACACGCAATTTAATATACGCTGAAAAATATCAATAACACTCTGAAAATGCACGCGTGAAAATATCAGTAACACGCCACTAACATTATGCCGAAAAGATCACAAATATAACCTAAACTTATCTAAACTGGTCTTCGCCGATATCACCTACGGCCTTCTGCATGTGGACTACAGCAATGCACCTTGGGACCATAAACTCTCAGTGGTAATTGAGGAAATGTCCATACCTCTATGGCTACAGTCGGTACCAACAAAACACAACCAACTGTATTGACTGGCAGTTAAGTACTGGCTTAGCTACTTAATCTCTCTCCAAGCAAAGCTCGCTCGAAACAATAATAGCTTGCTCCAGATACACAACTCCAAGCCAAACAGCTCCAGCCAAAAATAATAGCTCCTGGTAAAACTGGCTTCCAACAAAAATGACTCCCCGGGAAAACTGGCTCCCGTACAAAAAAAAACCTGAAAGA
This sequence comes from Pissodes strobi, assembly GCA_016904865.1. Taxonomy (NCBI): domain Eukaryota; kingdom Metazoa; phylum Arthropoda; class Insecta; order Coleoptera; family Curculionidae; genus Pissodes; species Pissodes strobi. The sequence continues at coordinate 97,341 of MU183070.1, read as the reverse complement.
GAACAAGCGCTAAGTATGCATTCACTTACTGCAATTTCAAGCAGCTCCTCTTTCAGAACACTCCCAATTCAATGAGTATTTAAAAATAATAATGAGAGTATTTAAAAATAATAATATTAGTCGTCTTGCCAAAATGCGAAGGTCATAATATGACCAATATCATCTCACCCTACAGGTGAAAGACATAAAATACTAAGAACCTGACCAATAATATAACCACTGTCTGCTCTTTCAAGAGTTCAGACCCCCAGGCAAGAACAAAGCTTGTCCATTTATGTCGTTAATATGAAATGTAAATTTACAAAGCTTAATGTACGACTTTACAAGTTCTTATAAGCAAAATTTAAAGTAGAAATGAAATTTATCAAAGATTATATACAGTTTTATACAACATTATACCCTATTATACAATACGGGTACCCATAAGACAAAGAAACAGCTATGAGTGTTCGACTACAATATGATACGAGAACGGTATCATAACCTATCATTCAATACGCTTATTTTCCCCAGAATATTACTTCTTGTAAAAATAATGAGTATAAATAAATCATGCTTTGCCTGTTCCAGGCGTAAATTATCTTTTGTTTGATGATATTGCATGATATACGGGAAAGAATTAATAAATTTTCAAAAGTAACACTCTCTGTATAGCAATATTGTGCAGTATTTCAATCCCCCCTGAGACCCGTTAGAAAACTATAATGAAATTACTTCTACTCTGATAAAATAAATCCCCCCTGTACAGAAAATAAATGAGAATGTACAAAATATAAGATATGTATATTTATTTACCTAACTACGTAGGGTTTTTCGATGGTAATGACGAATTGGGGAGCAAACGCTCTCTTCTACAGACATTCCTCGAAGAAGGAAACGGCGTACTTTGTTCCAGAATACACTGCACGTGGCGAATTACAAACCAAAAATTTTGACTCTCTGGCAAAAATCCATCCAATCCAGTCAAATAATTTCTCTACAGCAACCTAGTAACTACGCCACTCTCTATCGCCCGAGAAAGTATACTCCCCTTCAGGGTAAATTAAAAATTCTCAAACTTTTATCAGACATATATACGCACTACCTCCTAAGAAGGTTTGCCGAAGAAAGAGGACGATATCGAGCCAAAAACCAGCAACTAGCTCGTAAAATTGGATGTTAAAAAGCTAGAAAAAAAACTCGAACCATACGCCCGTTCCACACTGTCCTGTAATGATACGCAAACTACAGCAGCCCATGTCGCCAAATTTACTAACATCTACAATATGCAATGAAACGTATCTAATGCTGTATGATATTATACATTGCTGGCAGAACAAAGAAATCCAACGATAAATCCATCATAAACAATGACCAGACAACAGAAACCAATTCATTCCGAACGGCGGCCATTTAAAACTCTAACACCAAATCTGTTCGACGCATAAATCGGTGATCAATCGGAATCGGACTTAAGTTAGACCCGTTTTTAACTTGCCGAAAACCATATATTTAATACTGCGATGCAGTTCGAGCGACGTTGCCAAGTTAGGGAACATACGCATTTAATAACATATCTTGACTGCGTATTTTTAACGCGAAAGCGAAAAACGGTCGTTTAATATCAAAACAAAGGCAGCACATCAATTAATTATGTATTTTCCTGTTGGCTTGAATCGTAACCACGTAAAAATTACAAGACGAATGCTCAGCCAATTAAACATCTGGCAACGTTCCAAGAATAACCCTTTCATTAAACATTTCGATATTACACTCGTCCGTAGGCCGCCAACAATACTTTTAAGGTATATTTACGCCGAAATAGGAAATTAGTCGCAAGGTATTAAGGGTGGAATCATTGACTTTATTTGACTTCTATCTGTTACATATTCGTGCTAAATTGTTATGTAACAGCGGGAAAGCCATCTGGTCCTGTGCGCCGTTGAGTATTGGTTTCACTTCGCGTTGGCGACCTAGCATTGAGGAGTTCACTCTTGTAATAGTTGGGGAAGTCCTTTCTTGAAGATCTAAGGTAAAATTTGATGCAAATATGTCGACAAAAATGTTCGCTTTTTCCATGGCCGTTTCTCCTATTAAGCCATCAGCTTTGGTCAGTGGTATTGACGTCTTAGAGAAACTATGATTGACAGATTTGGCAACTGACCAAAAGGATCTCGATTCGTAAGGAGTGTTGAGAAGCTTGTTCTTGATCTGCTAGTTATATACCTCCTTGCTCTCGTCAATGGTGCGCTTACACTGGTTTCTAGTAGTGATGAATATATTTCGATTTTCGGCTGCCGATCTAGGCGCCATTTGTGGCAGGCGGCATTTTTAGCTTTGGTCGCCCATGAGCAGTTTTTCCCAAACCATGGTTTACTGTTTCAGACACGTTTCACGGTAGAGGGGATCAAAGCTTCCATACCAGCTAGGATAATTTGAGTTATTTCTTCAGCAGATTCAGAGGTGCTTTGATTTCCAAAGCAGACATCTTTCTAACTTGCTTTGCGACATTTGGCCATAGGCAAGCAGTACGATGGCGTCACTATAAAAACACGTAACCTGCTATCACCTAATTTTATAGGAGACACAAAAAATAAGGAATAAATCCTAAAAAATACTTTTTGTTATACGCTCCCAGTCCGTAAAATGCTTCTTTTTCGGCCTAGTCCCTAAAAGTCGTCATGGCAACCTTTACAGACTACTCCAAAATTCCTTAGAATTCGACCAAACTGTCAACGGTTTGAACGTTTGTGACTGTAATTTAAGATATTATCATTTAGGGTTTGGGTTTATTAAACAAGGGCACCAGTATTAAATTAACTAATATTATGTAATGAAAAATTTGCAAAAGACTAGTTTTTGTTACAACACCGAAAATAAAACCATCTAGTTTCTTTTCGTACTATCGACTATCAAAGCCACGTCAAACCTATCAAAACAAAACATGACCCTAACCTTAAATAGGAAAAGTCTGTAATCAAATTAAAAAACTCTAACTAAAAGAAATATTTCCACCCAAACTTTGAAGGCCACAATAAAATAATTTTATTGTTATCTCTCACATAGCAGAGTACTATTTTAATTTAAAAGCCTCAAAATATATCTTGCGTAAGTAAGTATTTAGATTTTTAAATAAGTACTTACTTTTTCGTGGAAATAATTTAGCAAAACATCTTCATTTACAACGAGTACGCCATTTTCGTATTTCCATTCATTAAAAGCATCATATTCTTTATGGTAAATGGCACGAGACTTCACAGGAAGTAAATCCAACACGATTTCTTTGGCCTTATCAGCAATATATTCCGGATTTTGGAACATTTTAAAATGTATGTGACTTTATGACAAATTTCGAATGACATGACAAAATTATCAAATAAACAAACTTGTTGCTACGATATCAAGTTCTAAGCTAACATTTTCAAATATTATGATTTCATAAATTATGGAAAATTTGCAAATTTAAGCGTTCTGAAGAATTGTAAAAAGCGTATAACAAAATTTTGGGAGCGTATGACAAAAAATAGTGTTTGTCACACGTACCTATTTTTCAGGACTCATCTGCTATTCCGGACTCGGCTAAACTATTTTGTTCAAACATACGGAAAAGCAAACCTTTCCGCACGAATTTTAGTTTGGAAAACTATACTTTTCGGTACTACTGTGAAAAGTAAAAAGCTGTGTAAAACAACAATAAAATTTGGCGAACCACGTTTTCTTTTTGTCGCCGTAACTCTTTGGAAACAACCTAACAAATTTAAAGATTAGGTTTTTGCGTGTTGTCCTTTTTTTTTCATGATTTTTTTGAAATTTAAGTGGACTGTTATGATGATGAAAAACTGCTAGAGCACCAGATAAAATATATCTCACAGTCAAAGTGGCGACCACTTTTGAATTAACCGACTTATGCCACTTATTGATGATATTATGGAAAAAGAGGACCTTTTGATTGTAAAGATACCTGACTCGAAGAATCACACTAACAGAAATTTCGTAATTTCAAGTGATATAAACCACGGAAAGCATCTAGATCTCTATAAAAAAAATTAAGTCTACGAAAACCTGACACTGATTATAATCGAGGGGGATTTCATTGTGGTAATTTAGTGTACACAGTCGGGGTAATTAGTCAAATTTTAAGGGAAATAAGTGGTAATTACTGGTAATTACTAGGAATTAGTGGTAATTAGTGGAAAATAGTGATAATTAGTGGAAATTAGTGGACATTAGTGGTAAATTAGTGGTAATTTTTGGTAATTTTTAGTATTTTAAGGAAATTTTGGGGTAATAAGTCGTAGTTTTGTAATATTAAAATTTTGATATTGCTATGCATTTGAATTTGCATTGTTGTACAGGAAGTAATAGAGTTTTAACCAAACTATTTAACTAAGCTTTAACTAAACTATGTTTCTGACACCCTATTAGTGCCAGCTAAAAAAACGGCATTCATTTTCCTATAGGAGTATTTCTATTGCCTGAGAAGTGGCAACCTTGCAAGAGTTTAGCAGCAATAAGATCATCGATAAACCGTTGGCGTATTTAGGAAGCCTCCGCGTAACAGAACCCCAGTTAAATAACGCCGCCTGATTGGCAAGATAAGCACGTTTGTTACACTAGGCCGCCCGTGTTGTTTACGTTTTTTCACTTCACGAATTTGTATTCATGCAATGCCCTCCGCTCGCTGCGAGACGCAACCAACAAACACTAACCCAAACTAACTCAAGGCATAGCAAAAGTTTAACTAAACCAAAAAATAATTAAAAAAAAACTGTTAGGGCCGGGCGTCGAACCCATTGGTCCGCGTTCTAAGCAGCCGGGTTGGAGTTAGCCAATCAGGCGGCGTTATTCAACTGGGGTTCTGTAACGCGGAGGCTTCCCAAATACGCAAACCGTTGCAGCTTGCAGCGGTCAGCCGTTTTTCCTGCTGATTTTAAAGCTTTTAAGGCCTCATTTATACTTATTACCAAAAATATGCATTTTGATGGCGTTTAACTTGTACTTGAGTTGTCATTAAGAAAAAAACATTTCGCCATTTTTTTTTTTAAAAAAAAACGTCGTTTTTGGATATTTTATGTCAATTATTATGAAATTTTTCGATGATACTCCTCCTAATTTTGAATAAAAAGTTTCCTTTGAAACTTTTGGTCTGACTTTAAATAACGGAGATATTTTGAAAAAGTAGTAATTTTTTTTTTATATTTTTTTTACCTCCCTGTATATATTTTTTTAAATTTTATTTTTATGATGGTAACATGTAAATGAACCCCTTTAACCGTGTCCGAGATAAAAACGAAAACGAAAAATTTACGATATTAAAAAAGTCGAGATTTTCACTAAATCGGCTGTAATTCGAAAACCGTAAAAGTTAGAACTAAACGATAAATGGCAAAAGGATGGTTTTTTTTGGGTACTTTAACGTGGCGTATTCCGTTTGATCGTACAACGTTTCGTTTTTTTTTGTATTGACCAAACGTATATTGAGGTTTTCTCAATTTTCTCGGTAACGGAAAGAGATATCTTAAATCGGTTTACGCCAGTATCTGCGCCCTCTCAGGGTTGATCGAAACACTTCTAATTTTGTTTTTTTTTTCGGTCGCTTTGGCCACGAAATAGGAAATTTCGTAGGTGGATGATCCTTTTCTATTCGAATACTTTAGTTTTTGGGTAAGCCGAGTTTAATTTTTGCATCTAGAAAGTTGTACGATTTTTCTGTACCGAAATATTTCGGAAAAAGAAGAATCTAAAAGAAGAAAAATTTACAGAAAGGCTTGTTTTGCAAGTTTTATGAAATATGAAATAACATGAAGTTAGATTAATTCTGGCGTTTCACTAAGAATATGGAATTAATTCGCACTTTAGTACTTTGAGTTTAAGAGGAGACTATCGATTCAAAATAACTCTAACAAGATACTTTAGCAGTTTCGAGATAAAAAGTTTACTGTGGTACAGAATTTTTAAGATAAGATACTTAATTAGAAACTTTTCTAGAGGTCTTCAGTCCTTATTAACGGAGAATATCACTTTAACTTTAGAACCGGTTCATTAAGACTTAGAAATGTAGAACTTGGAGAACTAGCTGACTAGCTAACTATGTAAGACTTTTACTGTCTGCATTTTGTTGGAGTTTTGCTTTATAACGTTAATCCCTCTACAATAGAAGGAATGTCAGCTCCTTTCCAAAGGAGAAGAAACTCTTTTGAGTGTCTCCGGAAAAGAAGGTCTAAAAGAAAGTGCTAGTCGAAATCCATGATGGCCTGCGGTCATTGCCTCTGTCTGGGTCTGGAAATGGTGGCCATCTTGAAAGGGTGCGTGGTTACGCAAGTCGCGGACGTGACGCCTACGATTGAAAGGTAGGTCCGCGGAACGCTAGAGCCAATGAAAGGAGTTTCGTATATTCGGCAGGGTTAACGTGGCCGCTATGAGCTAGAGAGAGATAGGCGGCAGATACCCTTTCGCAGTGTACTTGCCTCTGAGGACGGCGATTTCGTGGCTCCCGCTTCTAGAGAAGCGACATTGAATTTTAGCAAAATAGGCTGAATTATTTAAAATAGCAGGAAATTCGCTGTGTTACACTGCGGTCTTCAGCAATCATGTTGGCAGCCAATGGGAAAGAAGGAATTGCCAAGATAAAAGGATCGGGGGTGAAGGGTGGGGGGTGGAACAAGACAGTAGAGGCTGAAGGGTATTTGGAAGAATCAACAGAATGACAAAAGAAAATGTGAAACCCAATATACACCCCACAAAAAGCAGTTGCATGCAATTCTTCAAGGATTCAACGACTACTATTACGGCTACCGCAAAAAATCTGTTGGTATCAGTGATCAATCTGCAAAATGCTATAAAATGTACAGGGTTATCCAATGAGGACTAGACAAGGCGATTTTTTGACTTTCCCTGTACTTATTAAAAAAAACTGAAATAGCCATCTTATGTAATTTTCTCCCGCGAATTCGGATATGTTCAGCAAAAAACAATTGAACATCAAATAAAAGTGCTAGGGAACACTTTGATATTTTTTTAAATGGAACAACCTGTATATTACTACATTTTTGGACTCTCTAGAAAAATCTAAACACGTTTTGTGTATAATATCCTATACCTATCTTTAGCTGTTTACCAAATATTGACAGTTGAAAGTCGGGCATTTTGACACTTTGACAGGCTCTAAAATCTAAACCGCACAAGATCAAAGAAAACGGTTTGCACATTCCTATCTTAAGTTTTTAAAACTATCGAATGACAGTATCTTCGAATTTAAACTGCGGATAAAATTAACCGGAACTTTTAAACCTCCGGTTAAACTCAAAGTTACTATCGTGATGCTGTCTTTCATTAGAAAACTCAGAAACATTATATTTTTCATTTCTTTAGCAATAAAATATTTTAAATTTTAGCGACCGCAGGCCTTTTTTCTCTCTCTCTAATATAAAGATAACTTCAGAAAACTAACAACTAACCATGCATAGGCCAGAACGAGCTGTTTGCAAAGCGTGCAAATTAAGATCAAATTCTGAAGGGAAAAGGAGTGAGGGTTATTTATATAAAGTTGCCAGCAACTTGTAGACGGAACAATCAGAAGATCCCCAAGTTGGAATATGGAACTTGTTTTGGCTAAGGTTTCGAAACATAAAAATATAAGCAATAAAATCAGCGGTGGACACCGGAAATATACCAATGAAAAATGCAACAATTAAAATTACAAGTTAATTTGAAAAGGCACTGTATATCGACACTATTAAATAAACATAACCTAAAAATTGCGATATGTGACATTTATTCTTATATTTCTGCTTGAGCTTTACAGACATTTGTAAGTATAGGTAAACTCATGTGATTTTGAAGCACCGCATTAAAGATAACGATTTATTTGTTACCCATTAGGCGCGCTTCCATTTCAGCTAGTATATTTCGCCACTATAAACCATTATGATGAACATTAAAAGTAAATATTACGCGTCTACGTAAAATGTTAAAAGCATATTTAATGCTTGTAATAAAATATCGTTTAATAACAACGTAGCGGGTATATATTGATTGGAAAAAATTAGGTCACGGATACTAACCCATTAACGCTCGAATTCCTTTTCCCATACAAAGCAAATACTGGCATCAAATCTGACCCTTAGTAATAAGATTTAACTCATGTTTAGCAAAATTTCCTAAATTGTTATATAATTTTTGTCAAAAAATCTAGGCATATGAGCAGTATAACGGAAAATAAAGATAAAAATAGATTTGTTTAATATGTTAATATGAGAACTGCAACCTTCTCTAGCACAGCTCCTTCGCTTCTCATTAGGCAGGGAGATAACTAAATTAGTTCTCATCATAACACAGATTGTTTGTAACCCTGTTTAGTGTTACCGATCTAGAAGAAGTAGGATTTCTCCCTGATTAACTCCATTATTCGTTCCGTTTCTACTTATGGACTGCTTGTCTACCTGGGAGAAAACATCAGAGTCTATTGAATTTCTGTGACACGTTAAATCTTTAACAATAAAATAATATACCCAACTCCCATATTAATCGCTTCTTGGATCTTGTATTTGCAAATTTTGACATAGACCTCTTGAAACACAACGTGCCCCTAATTAGTGAACATATATACCACCCTGCACTTTTGGTCAATATTAGTGCTGGGAGCCGTCAAACCTCTAATCTTCCTATCTCTTGAGGTAACACTCCAGAGTTTAATTTTAGGAAAGCAGATTTTACAAAGATGTATAGTTTATTGCAGGAGTGTGACTGGTCCCCGATATTAGAATATTCTAGTGAGCCAGATGCTTGCTGTGCCCTTTATGATATGCTTCAAGGCATTTTCGTTTCGACTACAAGACTCCCTTGGTAGATATGATGGCCCTCAAGAGATTGTGTCAGCCTTTCCCCATAGGTAGTAGTAGGCGACTAACGACGCCAGACGTTTTAAAAACAGCTCCGCAATTTTTCATTATTTTATTGGCTAAAGTAGTCCAATTTTGGCGTGTTTTGGATCTTCGTATGGAGAAAAACTTGTTGCTGAAAAACCATACTATTAAAAAGACATTACCCCAATCCCAATGGTGGTAAACAGGGATTTCCACACTCACATTCACAAGCTTATATTTCGACTTGTTGTTCTTGAAGAATTTGCTGGTTTACAAAGTAAAATATTTAACATTCCAAGGCCGTGATATTTGCAGTTCATCATATCTCCTCAGTTATTGTTGTATGGACATTTTAAGGTATTTATTTATGTTTGGATTTAATGTAAATATTTGGTTTTTTAATAGGTATTTCTCGGTTTTATCAAGAACCCCAGTTGAATTTGACTAAAATCAGTTTTATTTAGTTGTTAGGATATTTTAATATGGTGTATTGTTTGTACTATTTTATGCACCTTTTTAATGTTTGCACCTTTTTAATGTTTGTACCTATTCTGTACATGTATATTAGTTTATCAGTAGGGTTTTAGACTTGTCAAATAAGAGTTTTTTAGGGTTTATCATGTTATTTATGTCTTAAAAGCTAAGAGCAAGGAACGGTTATTGTTTTACTATTAGCCTGCTTCAAATTGATAGAGTAATGGATAAGTCTTTTAAATGTTGTAAAAACAAAGATTTTCGCAATTTCTGCTGTATAGAGTGTAATAGTGTTCTTCATGGTAGTTGTATGGAGAGATTCAGTCAAGTTGTCAAACTGGAAGGATACAGTTGCTCGGATTGTCAGTCTACGTACAGTAAACGCGATGACGAAAAAACATCGTTCCAGCAGGAACTAGAAGCTCTCCAAAAGGTGATTGTTGGCAAAGACAGGTACATTGAGAGACTTAAAAGGAACAGTCGTGTTTTTGAGGAGGAGGTTGCGGATGCTGAAGAAGCTTTTCTTTCATAACTGGATAAGTTAAATCAGAGAAATACACTTTTGCATGATGAACTAAATGAAATAAAAAGCAGAGAGGTACAAATTACTGGTCAATTGAAATCTGCAACTAACCTAAAACTAGCCTTATAAGATCAAATTAAGGAATTAACCAGTCTCAACAAGAATATGATCATAACCATAGAGACCTTAGAAAAGAATAATCAAGCCTATCAAGAAGAAATTAAACAACTACAGATGAGATTATTCAACATTCAGTGTGATTTCAATGCTAAGCAAATGGCAAGTGACACAGAAATGGAAGAGCTCCGAACGATATCGAAGGAGATGATAACATCTATTAAGGTTTTAGAGGGCGAAAACATGCAATGTTGCTCCGAAATTAAAACTCTGCATGAAAGGTTGAGTGAACTACAATCTTCCAATATCGGCAAGCCTCTGAAATCATATTGTGATCTTGCAACAGCAAATTCCACAGCTCTGCAGCCGGCAGAGACATCAGGTATTCGGGAGCATGCTCAGTCATCATCTAGGTTTTCTGACGGTTTGAGAGACATAGAGTCACAATGTGAGAAAAACTTTGAAGGAAGATCTGTAAATGGTTGTCACTCTGGGGAACTTTCCAAGGAACTCTCTAGAGTGTTTATAACTGGTGACTCAAGTGCTAGAAACATTGCAGGTGTGCTGCATGATGTCTTGAATGGTGACTGTAGTGTTTTTGGTTATTTGACGAATAGGGATAATTATGGTGAAACAGTATTTCCAATGATTAAGGGTTATACTAAGCGGGATCATGTGATTTTGTGTTTGAACCTGAGTATTGGCATACCTTCTGTTATTGAACTTAAAAAAATTTTAGCCATAGGAAAGTTTACTCACTTAATTATATATTTAAAATGTAATTTTGAGTTTTGCACATATGAAAAATATTGCAAGGTCTCTTCACTTATTAATGATTTTGTTAAGGGTAAGAATTGCTCAGTTAGAGTAATTGAAAATATTTTTATTAATTCAACTTGGCGACATGGATATCGCCATTCCATTTATTCACTGTGTGATTTATTTGTACAATATATAAAATGCTCGTCATGTTTAAACAACAGAATCATACTTAAATCAGTTCCTCTAACTCACAATAAACTGATGAATTTGGATAGTAATTTGGATAGTACTTTAAGCTCGACTTTAAGTGTTAAAGGCAGATTAGGGGACATAGTCAGGGATGTTTCTCATAAAGGTGCTTTGCCTATAGATTTAGTTAGTATTAATGACTCAAATATGACTACAAGTAGTACAAGTGACTGTACTTTTTTAGGATAGACGACACTGCGGACTATCTAACTGTATTTTTGTTGAATGTGCAATCTGTGAGATGTAAGACTGATGAATTGTATGTGCTCTCACATAGTTTGAATTTTCCACATCTAATCTGTTTAACTGAGCACTGGTTAAGTTCTGGGGAGACCACATACTTGCGGAACTATAGTGTTATCTCTGTATTTTCTAGAGTAGATTCAATTCATGGTGGTACAATGGTATTGGAGAGCAAGGAATCCGAATCCATATACAATTTTGTTCCTATTAGTAAATTTGACCATCTTCTTGTTGAAAAAGCCTTTGAGTTTTCTATAGTTTATTCTAATAAGTATCATGTGTATGTTGTTTGTATTTATCGATCACCTTCAGCAAGTCAGGCAGTGTTCTTGGAAAATAAATTTTATTGAGTCAGTTTCCCCCGCATTGCTCACTTATTCTGTCGGGAGACTTTAATATAGATTTCGCTGCTCATACTAGCTCCTTTATTCAAAATATATTGATAAGTTTTAATCTTACCATGCATGTTGACCAACCAACGAGAATTACAGCTCATAGTGCTACAACCTTGGACTATATGTGTTCCAACTTTAGGGGTGTTTCGTGTATTGTTCTCAATGCTTCTCTGTCCGATCATGAGGCGGTATTTTCGAGGTTTCCCTTACTTAAGGCCTCTCGCTCATCAGCCAAGGAAAAAAAAGGTCGCATATTTAGTAGGAAAAATTTTTCCAAGTTTAGAGATCTTTGTGAACAAGTTACTTGGCCCACAACTGGATGTGAGAGACCCGTTGAGGATTTTCATGAGATGTTGACTGTAGTCTTCAACATGGCTTTTCCCATGGTGAAATTAAAAAAAAAACAAAGAAATGTTGGATAACTAGGGGCATACAGACATCTTCAAGAAATATGCGGTGCTTACATTACCTTCGAAAGTTTTATTATGCACGTTCTTGTCTTATTTTAACTTATACCGGTCTGTTTATAAAAAAGTTATAAGATTGGCAAATTATGCTTCAAGGTTGTCTGGTGCAAAGAATGTATGTAAAGAAACCTGGTCTATTATCAATGATATCAGACAGAGTCGTGGAAAATCTCATATATCAGACTCTAGTGTTATTACACCAAATGCACTAAATGATTTCTTTTGTTCTGTTGGTGCAAGTCTTTCTTCTAAAATTGTGCCAGTGAGAGATCCACTTGAGTACCTGTCTAATGTCAGCGTCCATGAGACGTTCTTCTTGTTTCCAACGGACAAGATTGAATTACGATCCATTTTTTCTCAAATAAAAAATAAGAAAGCTTCTGGGTGGGACGGTCTGTCTGTGAGGATATTTCAGGAACTGAGTGATTCTGCTTTGGATTCTTTGGTTGATGTGGTGAATGATTCTTTTTTGAATGGTCACTTTCCGGATGTACTGAGGAGGGCTATAGTTGTTCCATTGCACAAGGGAGGGGATACCTCATGTCCCACAAACTATAGACCCATTTCTCTCCTTCCTACTCTCTCTAAGATCATCGAAAGGCTGGTTAAATGTAGAATTCTCGGTTTTGTACGAAAGCATAATATACTAAACCCCAATCAGTTCGGTTTTCGGGAAGAAAGGGGTACTAGTGACGCAATACTTTCCTTTCTGGAACAACTTTATATTAGTCTAAATCGGGGAGAGGTTTCTGGAGCAGTGTTTTGTGACTTGACAAAAGCTTTTGACTCTGTCAGTTACGAAATACTGCTTCGGAAGCTTGAAATATATGGTTTCAGGGATGTGTCATTGAATTGGTTCGGATCATTTCTTTCTAATAGGGTCCAGAGAGTTTCCTTTGCGGGTCGTGATTTCGATAACAGGACTATAAACTGTGGTGTTCCGCAGGGGTCGGTTCTGGGACCGTTGCTCTTCCTTTTGTATGTCAACGATATCTGTTCGGTGGAGACCAGTGGCCATCTAACACTCTTTGCCGACGATGCAAGTCTATTGTGGCATCATTACAATTGTGAAGCTTTACAAAATAATATTAACAATGATTTGGAAAGGGTGAAGGTTTGGTTTGATTGCAACTTACTTACATTTAATATAACAAAAACTCATATTCTTACTTTTCGATGTAATCTTACAGATGTTGTTCTTGACAGTAATAAATTGAACAGTCCAGATAGTTTCAAATTTTTAGGTATTATGATGGACAATAGACTTAATTTTGAAAATCACATTACTGCCTTGTCAAGAAGATTGTCTTCTGGTTGTTTTGCCTTGCGAGCTGTATCCGGGGATTTGGATCGGAGTGCAGTGAGAATGGCCTATTTTGCCTTGATTGAAAGTAACCTTAGATATGGTCTGCCTTTTTGGGGTAGTTGCAGTGGTTACCTATTTCAGTCTGTCTTTATATTACAAAAAAAAGCGATCCGAATCATATACAATGTGGGGTTGATTGGTGCAGGCCTGTCTTTTTGAGAAGTGGAATTATGACACTACCGTGTCTGTTTATTCTGGAAAGTGTATGCTTGGTTTTTAGAAAGTATAGACATCTGGCTGTGCAAGGAGAACATCTTACTCGACAATCACAAAATATTCCCTTACCAATACCCAGTAATAATCAAATAAAAAGATCATTTATTTATGATGCAAAGAAAATTTATAACCACTTACCGTTAAATTTGCGAAACTTACAAGATTTAAAGAAATTTCAAAGTACATGTAAAAAACTTTTAGTTAGCAAAGCATATTATAATATTGAGGAATATTTTAGTGATCATCTTATATTGAGTTAATATTGTATTACCTTGTAATGTGGAGTCTTGTTAGGCTAAGTATCCATTGCTATGTTATTGTGAATGCTTCTATTATTTTCGAATGCTTATATGTACATACAGATATTTTATAGGATTTTAGATTTTATATTTGTGTATCTTTTATTTTTTTGACTCAGTCTTAACCAAATATTTACTTCTTTTTATTTCTTTTTTTACTGCTTTGTCAATAAGATTTGTTGGGATCTTTCGATAATAAAGCATGTTTGAATTTGAATTTGAATTTGAATTTTATGAGTGTTTACAGGGACTCTATTTCTCCACCTCTTCAGGTGACTAATGTGGCATGTGATTCCGACTATGTCCACATTTGTCCCGCTATTACAAGGGATGACATTATCAGTGCTAGTAATCCCCAGTTTTGTCATTAAGGATTGCGCGCAAGTATTATCATTACCAATTACCACTGTGTCATATATTTAATCTAATAATCCATACTGGCGCGTTTCCTGAACTGTGGAAATCCGCAAGATTAAAAAAGGTGATTTGAGTTTCATCGAAGACTTCCGACCTATCTCGATCCTATGTAATTTCTCCAAATTATTTGAAACCATCATCTATCGTGATATTTTTTCCAAAATTCGCTCTCGACCGTATGTCGACCAGCATCACTAAATTTTGTTGTTTTCTCGGCAGGTATGTGCAGCGATTAATGAAAGATGCCAACTGGATACCATCTACACTGATTTTAGCAAGGCTTTCGACCAGATTGATCACCAAATATTGATAAACAAATTGGCTTATATGTACGGATTTTCGGTGATTATTATAAAGTTGTTGGTTTCTTACCTATCAAACAGAAGACAATTTATTAAGATCGAGGGATTTAAGTTTTGTAGCTTTACGCCAACTTTCGGTGTACCTCAGCCTCAGGGCTCTAACCTTGGACCGCTGCTCTTTCTTTTGTTTATCAATGACCTTTTAAATGTTATTGGTTGTTGTAAGTTAGCCTATGTTGATGATTTGAAGATTTTCTGGAGAGTTCTGTTCTTTCCTGCAGCTGAATGTTAACTTGGTTGGTGAATGGTGCGAGTTGAACGGACTCAGTTTGAATGTGTCGAAATGCTGCGTTATGTCATATTACACAAATAAAAATCTCATGCTGTTTGACTATTAAATAAATGATGTTCCCCCTGCAAAAAAATCGCAAATTTCTGATCTGGGTATAATATTTGACAGGGAGCTCACCTTTGTGCCGCATGTTAAAGATGTTGGGATTTGTTTTGAGAAGCTTTATAGACTGTTTAATAATTCCTCAGCGGTTAAGGCACTTTTTTGCAGTTTTGTCAGATCGAAACTTGAGTATGGCTCATTGATTTGGATTCCCCACTATGTCTTCCATGTGAACACACTAGAGATGGTTCAGAGACAATTTTTTAAATATTTGGCTTACCGGGAAGATGGCGTCTATCCGGAGAGAGGCATAGATCACACTTTACTCTTGTCTCGATTTGGAGGAATGCCCTTGGCTGAACGTCCAATGTTACATTCAATCAGTTTTCTATGGAAACTCACTAACAACAGAATTTACAGTCCCTTTCTTCTGGCACAGCTCTCTTTTCACACACCCCGATTGCAAGCTAACTTTTTCCCCCGATCAAGCTAGATCGAATATTATGATGCATGATCCCATTTTCATAATGTTCAGAAATTTCAATCGCATCTCTAAGGAGTGTGACTTGAACAGTTGTAGTTTGTTGCAACTTCTAAATATATGTAGAAATTCGCCCGTGTTTTTCACTTAATTTGTTTTATTGTCTCTTGATGTTCTGTTATGTGTGTTGGCGGTGGGCTTGGAAATTTTATATGGAATCTCGGGTCACATACCGAATGTTCATTGATATATATTTTGTGTCACTTTTAATCTCTAATCCTTAAGATATTTTTATTATACTTTATTTTATATTTTAATGTTATTTTCGTATGACAATTTGTGTAGAATGCATAGTTAGTTGATACAATTGTTTAAATTTTAACTCGAAGAACGATTTTTTTATTGTAAATTACTACAATTTTCCTTTAATTGGACATAACCTGTTGGAAATAAATGCTTATTATTATTATTGTTATTCTTATTTCTCAACGAATGTTGGGGTTATTACCTATCCCGGATTTCAAGCATCAAAAGGTGTAGGCTAGTCTTAGCAATTATTATGTTATATAATATCCTGTAAGAATGTTCTCACTATGTGGCATGTACTTAGTAAGACTGCTCTCTGGACGTCAATAAAGGTGTTATTGTGCAGTCCTAGTGTTGTGAGATTCTGTTCCATGGCTTTAGGTATAAGTCCAGTTGATGATACGATGATCGGTATCACATGAACCTTATCCAGACGCCATATTTGCTGCATCTCGATAGCCAGCTCCGAGCATTTGGCTTTTTTCTCCTTGTATTTGGATAACATGTTGTTATTATTGGGCACAGCTATATCTATCAAAGATGCTGTTTTCATTTCCTTGTTCAACATTACCACATCAGGCTGATTATTCGTCACCTGTCTATCAGTGATAATGGCCCGGTTGTAGTAGAGTTTAAAGGAATTATTTTCCAGTACAGAGCTTGGCTGGTACTTGTTGTAAGGCACATATGTGTTTATAGTCCATATTTTTTGTTAGCTAGCTTCTGGTGTAGGATATTGCATACCTGGTTGTGTCGGTGTAGGTAGCGTGTATTAGCTAAATAAGTACAACCAGATGTTATGTGTTGTATAGTTTCTGATTTCTCGTTACATCTTCTGCACTTGTCTGATTCGATGGTTCGGTCCTTAATTACAAATTTGCTGTAGTTTCGCGTGTTTATTACGTGATCCTGTATGGCCATTACGAATCCTTCTGTCTCTGGGAAGAGTAGTCCATCTTTCAGCCACCTGTTTGATGCGTCTTTGTCTATATGGGGCTGGTTTAAGTCGTTGGGATGTCCATGTAGTGCCATTTGTGCCCATTGATCTTGTTTCTCGGCATCGGATACAACCCCAAGATTGATGTTATTACTGGAGAGATTAAGAGGAGTGTACGATTTATCACTTGAAACTTTAGCCCGGTGGAGAGCCGATGTTTGTGCCTTCCTGTTGAAAAACTCTCTCAATTTTGCTAGTTGTCGAAATTGCACAATGACCAGGTCAATTAAGGATTGGGCGCCTTCTTTCCTAGGTAGGGTCATTCGAAAAGAGGATGCTCCTGGGCGGTGCACTTTATGCTTTGTCATCATTCTGCGAGTAGTTCTCTGTAATTCCTCAAAATCCGTATTGGTCCACTTCAAGACTCCAAAGCTGTAGGTAAGAACGGGTACAGTATAGGTGTTTATTGGTGTGATGAGATTTCCTGCATTTAGCTCCGACTTTAGAAGAGTTCGTATTCGTTGCAGATACTGATCCTTCACCTTGGCCTTCGTTTGTTTTTCTTCAAGCAATTTAGTTTGTTGGAAACCGAGATACTTATAGGTTTCTCCTTCGTTCATAGCCTGGACTATATCTCCATTTGGGAGAGCAACATCACCATTTATGACTTTGCCTTTTTGGATTTTTAAGGCTTTGCATTTTTCCATTCCAAATTCCATATGGATGTCCTTCGAGAACGTATATGTTACATCAATTAGATCTTTTAGTTGCTTTTGACTTCCTGCATATAGCTTGATAGCATCCATATACAGTGGGAGATGATTTGGCAGCTATTTCTGTAAGCCTTGATATTGAAGCCATATCCTGTGCTATTAAGCAATGTAAAGAGAGGGTTCATCGTTATACAGAACTAGAGTGGGCTCAATGAGTCGCCCTGAAAGATTCCTCTATTAATGTATATCTCATCGGTGGTGAGAGATTGACCGTTGTTAAATAGTCTGAGGTTCGTTCTCCATTTTTGCTGAATAGTGGCTAGGAAATTAATGATTTTGGGATTTTGGATTATACATGTGTAGACGCCAAGAATGGGGCACACTATCAAATGCCTTTTTGTAATCTATAAAGGGTGTATATAAGTTGCGTTGTTTTTCTTGTGCTTGCTTGAGTATTACAGAATCAATCATAAGTTGCTTCTTGCATCCTTGATGGCCCCTGATGCACCCTTTTTGTTCTTCAGCCAAGAGGTTATTACTATCTATATGGCGGTAGATTCTGTTAGCAATGCACCCTGTTAGTATTTTGTACATAGTCGGCAAACACGTAATGGGCCTATATTGGGACGGGTCTTCCGTTTAGACGCTTTTGGGAATCATGGTTGTTGAGCTTAGCATAAGAAATTCAGGGGTCTCTTCTGGGTGGTACATGATTTCCGAGAATTTCCGAGCAAGAGGTTCATGACACACTTCCAGTTTCTTGTATCAGAAGTTATGAATATTATCCACTCCTGGCGCTTTCCAATTACTTATGTCCCTAATGGTGTTACTCACCTCTTCCTTGTTGATTATATCAAATTCCATCTGGGGTATAATCATTTGGTTCTACTGTGTCTGGATCCATTCAGCATTTCAGTTGTGCTGTTTCAGTTCAGCCCAAATGTTCGACCAGTACTCGGTGAGATGTTCTTTGCTCGGCAATTTGTTCTCAGCGTTGGTTGGGTTGTTGTTATTGTTGATTTCCCTATATATACATATTCCATATGTGTTAAAGAGCATGTTTTTCTTTTTTTTTTGAACATTTGAGGTAACTAGTCAGACGTTTCGATTTGGCTTCTGCTTTAATGTGTCTATATGTTCAGCCACCTATTATTATTATTATTATTATTATTATTATTATTATTATTATTATTA
>MU183070.1:33342-47977 GCA_016904865.1 Pissodes strobi | reverse complement strand
ATTTGTGATAAACTTAAAAGTCTTACCTTATAAATATCAGAACAAATACCTAAATAAAAAACAACCCGCTCACATAAACTTTATTAATAAAATAGTGACGTCGCTTGCTAGACAAGCTTTGAACTAAGCCTCCCTCGAGAAGACATGCATTTCATATTAATTGGGTATAGTGTAAACTCTTAATTAATCTATAATCTTAAACACGCCTTTATTAGTATACAATCTAACCGTTGTTAAGTTTGTTTGTAAATAAACTTGTTATTCTTTTTATCGATGTGTCTCCTTTATTATCTCTTCTCAACTTGACGTAGTGCGTTCCTAAATCTGAGTTGCTCTTCTACACGCTAAGTAAGGCGTGTCGTCACCGATAAAAAACACAAGTCGTGACAATATATTTTCCAGTATAGCTATCTATCGCGTATATTATATGATTTTGTTAAAGGTTATCGTACGTCGTTATTCTTGAACGTATAGGTATTAATTTTTTCCGATATTTCAAGAGTGTCTTCTCCAAAGACATATAAGAAAATCTAAATATTTATTTATTAAATATGAAGATGTTTTTTCTTATAAAATAACTTTACTTATAGTAACTGCGGCGATGTGCCGATGACACCTAAGAGTATGTCTGTATCGTGGAAAATCGGCAGCTTGTTTTTAATAACGTGACAGATCACTGATATTTATTAGAAAATAGAGCATGTTAAAATATAAATTTTTCATATTAAAGTATACCGCGTAGATTATAATACTAACATATAAATATGTGTAATACAAAACTTGAATCAAAATACAATCAAAAAAAAATACGAAGTATTATACCTATTTTCCGCTAAAAACTTTATGTAAACTGAGCCCTATGTCACTACTTCACCATTGCACATTGCTCATGAAATTAGCGGTATTCCCTCTTGCCGCGCACACCGACAACGTTGCCTAGCCGGTACTCGTCTAGAATCAACTGGCCGCCATATTCATGAAAACAAACTATCCAATCCTTAGAACTCAAATATTGCATTGCATGCGTAAGTAAATATACTCATAGTCGTACATTGCGAACACTATTTTAGAAGAGTAAATACCAACTTTAACTATGTCTGTATTTAGTTGTTGATATATTATGTCATGCAGCAGAAAAATACGTGGTCCTTAACAATAATGCTATCAAAATTACTTAACAGAATTATTTAATATATTAAGAGGTGCCTATCATTTACGAAAAAATGCGGAATATTAATTTTGTTTCATAATATAACAGTAGGAGGGAAGGCGGTGTCCTGACTCAAAAGTAAGGCTAGAATCACCTATCTCATCTATTTCGATGTTAACAATTTGTATGGAGCTGCAATGAGCTTTCCTCTCCCTACAGGAGAATTTCAATGGATATGTGACAAAGAAATTTATAACGAAACAAATATATTTAATACTCCAGAAGATAGAGAATATGGGTAAATTTTTGAGGTAGATCTTCATTACCCCAAACACTTATTTGATCATTACAAAGATTTACCAATTTGTCCTGAACATTTAGTGCCACCTACTTCACCATCTGAGCGAACTAAGCTTTTAACTACCCTATATGATAAGAAAAAATATATCATCCATTATAGAAATTTACAGCAAACATTGGAATTAGGTCTAAAGATTGCTAAATTTCACAGATATTTAAAATTTAAACAATCGGGATGGTTAAAAAATATATCGATTTAAATACTGAACTTAGAAAACAAAGTACAGCTGAATTTAAAAAGAACAATTATAAATTAATGAATAATGCTGTATTTGGTAAAAAATACAGAGATGTTAAGTTGGTGACTAAATGGTCAGGAAAATTTGGTGCTAACTATTATATTTCTCAACCAAATTTTCATAGCTGTGTAAAGATTAGCGAGAATAAGTAGATTAAAAGTTAAATTTAATAAAGCTATTTATGTGGGGATGGCAATATTGGATATTTCAAAATTATTTTTATACGTTTTTCATTATAATGGGGAACTTGCATAAAAATTAAATTTGAAAAATATTACTCACAAACATAATTTAATTCTATTAAAAGAACTCCAGTTCACAAAAAAAAACTATTTTTTTAATTTTGGATAATAAATACAAGCAAATGAAAACTGCATAATTCAAATTATTCTTGTAACGCGCCATTCTTGGCTGGGACCGGTTGTGACGTCAAGAAGCTCGTTTGTCATCGCGCCTGACGGACGGCAGAGCGGGGAACGTCTTAGCCTCCATTATTATTATTAATATTAAAGCACAGATTAAAGTACAAATCAACACAAATTATAACAGACACCCTGGCAATTCAACGACAAGCAGTAATAAACGTAAATATTTTAATACTTGTGGCTGCCGATGCTATACTGCCTTCACTGACATTTTAAGATAATATGTCAATGACTGCTTTCCGATCGAACGAGCGGTGTGACGTCACGTCTCGTTTAAAATGAGTAGCTTGCGGTCACAACTTTAACTGTTTATTGTAAATTAAATATTGCAATTTGAGGGCTGGTATTTGGTGTGTGCTGTCTCTATAGGTAGGCAAATATATTAAAGAAATAAAAAAATATGGTCAAGTTCCCTATTACATCAAGAATAAGTTTGGTTCTAATTTTAAATTGTTATATACAGACACAGATAGTTTAATTTATCACTTTCAGGTAGAGAAAATATACGATCACATTCGAGAGGATATTGATAAATTTGATACATCAGACTATGCGGAAAACAATATTTTCAATATTCCTCAGCGAAACAAAAAAGTGATAGGGCTAATGAAGGATGAGAATAATGTCAAATTGTGACTTAATTTATTGGCTTACGTTCAAAAATGTATTCATTAAATTGTATAAAAGTCTGAATGATAGAGCTCGCAAAATTAAAGAAATCAAACAATTGAGTATTAGAAAAATATTTATGGAAAATATGATTTCAAATTTTGGTATAACAAAAAAGGCTAAGGGAATTCAATCGTCGGCAGTAAAATTTATCTCATTTGATGATTACCTACTATAATTGTCTTTTTAATAATACCAGTTTGGGCCTTTCTCAAAATTCTATACGATCGGAAAAACATCATGTTTATACCATTCAGCAAACTAAAACGGCACTTAGCCCTTATGATGATAAAAGAATTGTAAATTACATCTATACTGATACTGCATTCTGGGGTTATAATGATAAATGCTTATTTTCTTTTTAATTACTTATTAAATAAATTCTTCTTTTCTTTTGAGTAATCTGCTCCTGTCTTTGCAGAAGAAGTGGCAACACATATTTAACGATTTATATCGTTTTAAATATCTTAGTAGTAACCACTATAGAAGAATTTCTCCTACAAAGGTTCCAGAAATAAATACTGATATGGTATCATCAGTAGCTGACACAGTAACTTTTTATCCAAAGACACAATTTTATATCACCATGCTTTGTGACGGACACACACACACGTGAAAATTCATCCACGTTTCCTATGGTACTTACTGCTGCCCACATCTCAAATCGTGCTTGAAATATGGAAAGGCATTTACGAAAAGAGCTGTCACTAACTACCATTCGATTGAGCTTTATTGCTCACCTTGCTACAGAGGCATACTACGATCAAAAGGAAGAACGGGTGATGCTAATATGTAAGAAATAGGATATACTCGTAGATTTGTAATAATACCAGTTCATATTAATTTGATATGTAATATACAAAATATTAATTCTATATTTTCTTTCTTCAGGATCGTGTTCGGGTCACCCACCAAAAGCAGAAAAAACCGTACTAGAATGTTGAATTTATAAAGTGCTATTTGAATTACCAGACTATAAATTCTACAGGTGGTTTGTGGCTATCGAAAAATTGTGCTCTTTTTCATAATAACTGTCATGTAAAAATGAAAAAACATTTAAATCGTTTCTTTAAAAAAGGCTATCATTAAGGTTTTCCTTATTGTACATTCCTAGAAATATTAATTTCAATTTAATTAAACTTAATATAATTATTAGTTGAATTTCCTTTCCTTATTCCCTAAATAAATAGATACTTAAATATTTATATCACCTAAAATCATTTTCGATGAATACGCATGCGTCTCATAAGGCTAGGCTAGGCTAGGCGGTCTTGTTGTACTTGTACAACGTTGCGCGCCTGCGCACACACACACGCTGATGACGTTAGGCTATCATCTTCAAATTGAATCGGAACCAGAGCTGTGGTGGTGCGGTGGTATGCGCCACGGCTCTTTGTTCTAGTGATTGCAGGTTTGATTCCTGCAGCCGCGGCCTCAACAAAAAACTTTTGTTAATTTAATTTGGATTTCAGTGCGCGCGGCAAAAGGGCATTAGAGGCAAAAAGTCCTTAATTATTTATTTTCACTAACAAAAACTACCCTCCGTAAAACTCACCCCTAAAAACTCACCCCTAAAACTACCCTTAGTAGTGGTTAGGCCCCTTTGGCATGATGATGACGTCACATTAGATACGGGGGTAGAGGAGTAGGTCAAGTGGTGCTCTAGAGTAGTACGGCATGGAAATGAATAGAATGCCCCCCAACTTGGGGGGCGCAGGTTCTGATGGTAGCACTAGTAGTGTCTAATGGGAGCCCAAGGGGCTCTTGGGGTAACAGTTTAAGTTGGGGGGCCCCAACATTGAAGGGGCGTGGGCCGTTGTATGGATAGGCGATTCTAACCTTACTTTTGAGTCAGGACCCCGCCTTCCCTACTACTTATAGCTATTAATTTACTTTTTATTACTTTCTCAATGGCTCAGTTTGTAACTATTTTTCGACGCGTCGTCGCAAACAATCGACCGCGCTCATTTTCTATTGGTTGAATTCGCGTAGGTATAGTATAGAGTCGCTCTCAGCTCTCACTTGGTCGGCGGGATGGCATGACTGACATTCCACTGTCCGTTTGTCAACATTTGCTTTTCGCTTCGTTTTGTTTGTTAGTGCTCTTATTATTGAAATTAATTCAGGATGTATTCGCCCATATTTTCGGTTAGTTTTTGTTGGTTGCGTCCCCGAAGCGAGCGGAGGGCCAGACATAAAGTGTTCAAATATTTGAAGACAACGTGACGAGTGATCCTGTTCGCTCGATACAGTTCCTAATTTGTTGTTATTTTTAAGAAAACTTGTTATTTTTGATAGTGCTGTTGTTAGCTGGACCAGAAAAATACTTTAGATATTTTCATAAAATAACTAATATTTTTAACAAAAATATAAAATATGTGTGCAATATACTAATAATAAATACCATTAGAAGTTGCCAAATGGTATATATGACTATTTTGGCGATCACTTTTTTGAAGAATCGTGTATCGATAGCCACTGCCATGAATTAATAAAACTCGTCTTGAGACAATACTTCAAGATTAGAATTCGTCATGAGGTAACCCAAAGAACCCAGGCATTGCGTTAAAACAGAATACGAAGTATGAACATCAAATTAATTTTATTTCGTATTGAATGAAATTTGCCTTTGTTTCTTTATATAATTAGTACTACTCACAACTAGACCGGCACGGCGGCTAGCGACACTCTATAATCAATCCTCTAATCAATTATCAATTAAACGTAAATTGGTGTAAACAGGTGTTCTCTAAAGAGAAATATGATGCGGGCGCGTCGTTGTGGCCATACATGAGTGAAATATTTGATGCGCTTCGGCCGCCATCTTCTTTATTTTTATCCATTATCCCCTCTTCGCGTTAATATTTCTAATGTTGACATGTAAACATTTGGTACTTTATGAATGACCTGCTCTATCTCTTGTTTTTTATATGTTTTTGGTCCTTTCAAGATATCATTTGGCCTTATCAAAATCAAGACCATTGGTTTAATATTTGCTTTTGCAGCTTTTGCCAAATTTACGTTTATCTTTGTCTCATACTGATTTTTTATATTGATTCAAATAGCTTTCATCAACTTACTGTTTAACTAACTTTCGATTGGGCAATCCATTATTAATTAAGAATTCATTTTGTATATAATTTATTCTCAAATATAGCAGATCAAAAACAAATTTTGAAAAGAAATTCTGTTCAAATTGGCGAAGGAATATTTCAATCGATTTTAAATCAATTCCTTTTTTGTATGTTTTAGTATTTTCCAGTGTAACAGACCGTGGGATGGGTATATTTCTACAACTTTTCTGGTGAACTCTTTAATTGATGTGTACTGTATTTTCATATGTTGATGCCCCTGGCACAGCATTGAGCCACTTAACCAGGACATCTTCCAGTGCATCACAAGACAGATTCCAGAACCTCGTGCATCTTCGACATCACCATGCAGGAAGCATACACCAAACCCAAGATAGTAAACCAGTGCATCGAGTGTGCGGAATATTAAAATAAACTCATTAATATATATAAATTTTTAATAATGCTCAAGCGAGTTTTCTTTCTTATTTTTTTATTTTGGCAATTAATGTTGTACAGCTATTTTCCTGTTTCAATTTAAGACAAGAAAGAGTCGTGTACTATGACTTTAACAATACCTTGTTTTCGCAGAGAGAATAGATTTACTATATCAAATAATGTGTTAGGAGCTTGGTCATAGCCTCGACCGTCAGTCTCATGAGGGACAGTATATAAAAGCAGAGAAAATGTCATAATATGTAAAATCGTCAACTTGGGATATTAAGGGATGTTTACTTGGTGCAATATCTTTCGCACGTCTCTAGAGCCTTGACATTTGGCTAACATAATGTTTCATGTTTATATAGCTCCAGACTTCAGATGGGATTTAGCACTGAAATTTCGTTCATAACAACACAAACTGTTTATGATTTCGTATATATATATCTAAAGTTAGTGATATCTCCTTGTTTTGATTTAAGTCAAAATATATATTGTTTTGGAATAGTTTTGCTGATTTAAAGCTAGTTATAGGGGTTATCCAGAAAGTTTGAGATCATGTAAAATCAGTTGTACTAACTACCTATTTTGGTATATTATTTTTTCTACAGCCGCGCGCAAAATAACTAATTACTAAATTCAAATGAAATCGCAAAATCGACGAATGCCGTGGATCCTTATTTTGCGCTCTAGCGCGAACATGGAAAAGAAAATTCTCACTTTTTTCGTCGAGTGTCCTATGAATGATCATGGAAACCGAAGATAAAAAATAAATGACAGTCGTGCGTTTGTTACAGTTTGTTGCTGGCACTCCTGTTCTAAATATGCTTGAAGCCCGAATATAATGTCAAAACTGACATTCATTTGCAAATTTCAGGATAGGTATAGAGAAAGATGTACATTTAATTTTAAAAAATGCGGCTGTAGAAAAAGTTCTGTGTGTTTTTCGAGCACAAAGTAAGATTGCCGTTTTAGAAAGATTACTGCGCGCAATCCGTTACTTTGCGCTCTAAATACACAAATAACTATTTCAGCTGTTAATATAAAGTGACAACCATTTTTCGTAAACATAGACAGCTCTCTAATATTTGTCTGCCTATTTCAAAATATATACATCACGAATTGCTTGTTTAATCTAACTTCATTCCTCTAAATTAGTATTAATATTTTCTACGCTGAAACGTGTTGTTCCGTGTAAATGTGAACAGAAAGAAGCTATTATTGTTTGCTTTTAAAACAGATGGATTTGATTCCCCTCCCGGCACAATGTGTAGTTTATCATTAATTAGAATGGATTTCAAAGGGCTAAAAATCAACGAGAAATGCATACTAAACTCGCTTGAAAACTCAAACAATGAAGCAGATTGAAAAATAAATTACAAATTTTTTATTGTTTCTGTTTACGCTGAAGCATTAAATGTGATTTTATATCACAAATCCAAATAAAGACATATTTGCTAATAAGCCAGATGGTACATTTTGTAAGGTTGTATTCTGTATCAACTGTGTGAAAAATGCATAGAGTTTTCGTTTAGGTATTAACATTTGTGTCATTATTTTGTATATTCGAAATAATGCACTTAAAGCCGCCACCTCGATATGTTATATTTAATTCGAATTTATTAGAATAAATCAAAATAAAATTAAATGCGGTTTTCAGCTTCGTTAGGGTCACTTAATTAGCAGACCGAAAAAGTTAACACGAAAAATGTAAATAAGATTCTGGTACAGAAAAAGGTTTAATGTTTCTTTCAAAAATCTTTCGAATCTTAAAAAAATAAACGAATGAAAATCAAAAACTACCAAAAATGTTTCTAATTATGTTATTTTAAATATAACAGCCTGTCTATTAGTGCTTTCAAACATAGATAAGCTGCTATCGCTTAATATTTTATGATTTGGTATGCTTAATTTAACCTTTTAGTAATTCAACTGTGAATTTCTGGTTATCTTTAGTATATCTTTATTATTTTTATCTTTAATATTATACTTAAATGCATCACTGCCATTGGTAAAACCGAAGTGATCACTACGTGTTGGTATACTATTTTATCATACACTCACATATTATGGCACTATAATCGTTTTGAGTTTAAGAGAATAATGTGGTCTATAACTCACTTCTGGTTTGTTAGTCATAACTAACTAGTGAGTCATTCATAAATAAAAACAGGTTTTTATGTGTTTTTGAAGGAGAAATGCAAATTTTATTCTATAATATGGAACAATCGCTGCAAAGCAAGTTGTCACTCTGCGCCAAGAAAAACGTTTTTGATAGTTTTCCATTTAATATATCATTGTCTCCGTCAATGCTGTTTAAACAACCATATTTCCAATAAAGAAAAACATGTTTCTACCGTCTGAAATGCATCTGCGTCCGGGCAATTCCTTCTTCCTGCCGATGACGCGCCAGTAGGAAAAGTTAGATTTTAGTGCTTACAAATACACCGTGAGGCATCGGCGAAAGTTACCGCTCTGCTTGAGTATGGCGGAAAGAACATCAGCCTCTGTCGCTGCTCTGTTTGACGCCAAGATATTTAGTCATTTTCTCATTTATTTGCACAGATATTTAGAAAATATCTCGTTTTTTCTGATATCGTTTCCCAAACTTGGATTTAGGAACTCTTTTGGCCGTTTTACGCGTTTTACTGAAGACAGAAACGCGGTAGCGTCTCTCCTGTTGATGAAGACTGAAATAAAGAAAGTTGATTAAATTCAATAAAGAAAGAAGTTTATGTTAAATTCAAGTAATCAAGAATTTTCTTAGATATTTACTAATAGAAAGTAAGAAAAATCATTTCATATATTGATCATATTATTTAATGCAAATTAAAGCCCGCATTATTAAAGTACATAATACCTAAAATATAATATATGATTCAATTCACACCCTATGAATAAAATCCCACCTACCTATGGCAATACAGTTCGCTAATTAAAGTGGTCAATTATAAAGTTAATTACTTACTTTGTGAAATAAATGATTTAAAATTAATTATATATACCGCCCAAGTAGTAATTGATCGTTTGTCTGTAATAAAACAACCATCAAGTTATGGAGTAGTCTTTGACAATTACTTCGCTTCCTACAAGTTGCTTTGAGGACTGCAAGAGAAGCAGTATTTTGCCACTGGAAATATTAGGGATAATCAAACTAATAACGCTCCTCTAGAAAATTCAAAAGTACTGTCAGGACGTGGTGCCCATGACTATGTGTTAGGTGAAGCAATTCGACTAAGTCTTATTAGATGGAATGATAATTCTATCGTCATAGTTGCCAGTAACAACTCTTCTGTCCAACCGTTGACAACCGACAAAAGATATGATAGAGAAGAACGTAAAGACGTGCTGTGACAGTTGGGTTTTATCACTAGTTGTAGCCTGTTGAGTTAGACAATTTTAGGGACGCCCAGGGTATGATTCCAGTCCTCGGTTGCTTTTCGATATTTAGTTCGATTATAAATTTTTCCTGCGCATTCGCTATAACTTCTGTCATTTAACGCGCCATATATTAAGGGATCCATTTTCATTGGTCCGCTGTTAAAGACCGTGATGTAAGGTTCTTGCGCCTGTTATCACTTTGCGAATGCGCGCTGTGCCATGGTGGTTTTTCGGAGAGGAAGTTTACTTTCGATGCAGCATTCATGGGTGGTTACCGGTTTTTAAATCTGAGCTGATCTCAGGTATCCTGATGGGATTTCACTGATAATCACCGAAGAAATTCCCGTGTCAGCCATCTCGACTTAGTTTTGTTAGTTTTAGTGCTATAGATGCGGGACTAACTCGCTAAGTGAAGTTTTTATGGTTTGCTTCTCCAGTCTTTGAAACCATTATGGTCGCCCGCCATGTAGTGTGCGAAGTTAGTGTACCCTCATATTAGGAGGTAAGCGTTTTTATCAACTGCAGATGTTCTGTGCTTCTAGTAGCCTAAATTCATTACATTTGCGTATTCTTTTTTAAATTTATATCGGACTTGATTTAGTGGCTGAATTAATCGGCGTGACGCATACTAATTGGAGATTAACTTAAGGTTATAGGTTTTTTCCTGATAGCCTGGGAAATATCTTCTGCTGTTAAATGATCCACAGAGATTTCCTCAAATTCCTATACACTTTGTTCAACATCTGCTATCCATTCGGACTCTCTGCTGTGTTGTACTGCTTCTGACCAGATTATTATTATTATTATTATTATTATTATTATTATTATTATTATTATTATTATTAGTTTTATTATTTTTATAATTTTTATGACTTTTATTATTATTATTTTTATTATTTATTGTTTATTGATTCACTCAAACAAACACAAACTTAATTGTAATTACACGCAAGAGTTGTTTAGGTTCACTTTTATATGGAATATTGTGATTGTCAATTATTATCGGAGGGAGATTAGCATTGCGTTGCCCTTAGTGAATCATACGGCCTCGCATTTTGGTAAACCTAATTTAAGGTCATTGACTGTTAACCATTTTTGAATTTTGCTCAATACTGTTTTAAAGTATTTTAAATAATACAAACTATATGACCAATTTCAATAGGAATTTGAAGTTGGTCATATAGTTTGTATAAGCTAACACAATCATATGCCGATTTTATATCTAGGAATACTGCCAACATAGTTTCATTTTTGGCAAATATCAAATTGGCATAGGATGTGATTAGTACCGGGTTAATATTAACACCCATGCCTAATTTGATATGGAGTAAAAATTTGTTTACTTTCCAAAATAAAATCCAAACGATTCTTAATTAAAATTTCTAATACTTTGAGGTAACATGATGATTGAATTATTAGCCTACAGCTCCATATTACTGGCGATTCTATTGGGTTTTAATATTGGAACTGTGTTATATTTTTTCCACTCATTAGGAATTGGCAATCCCTTTAAAATAGGGCTGTAATGATTTATTAGTCCCGTTTTTATTTCAACTGGTAAGTACTTAATCATTTCATATGAGACGTCATTCATACCCCGAGCAGATGAACCTTATATTCTCTAAACAGACCTTTAATTTCCCAATACTAAAGTGTTTAGCATTTTCAGAAGGAAGTTTTAGCGAAAAGTCAGGGTCAATAATTTGCACTATTCATATTGTTTATAATTTGTAATCGCATTTCATTTTTCATATGTTAGTTTTTGTTCTGCATTTTACTTTTAAACTTATTTACCTTTTTCCATACTTACTTATTTAGTTTATTACATAATTGGATGAAATTTGTTTTCTTTTCTTTGTAACTTCTTTCTTTGTGTATGCAATGTATTTTTGGGCCAAAATATAATTTTCTACAGACGGGTGCTCCTTGAATTGTTTTAGACACTCCTTTCTTTATTTTATTAAGTTTGAACTTTCCTCGTCCCACCAGGGGTTGCCCAATCTGCAAGGACTGTTATTAATTTTATGTTATGTTTTGTAGCGGAGTTAATTATGTTACTAAGAGTTGGGAAATCAGTGGTGTTGCTATTTCTTTTAAATAAAGTGCTTTCTTTATCTTCTCTTCTCTCCTGACGTAGATCGATCCCGAATCTGAGCTGCATCACCTACACGCCATTCCAAGGCATGGTGTCACTTCATATAAGTCGTAGCAGTAAAACTTTATTATACAAAGTAACGCAAGCCGTTCTATAAACAATTTAAAGTACACCACCAATCTCAAGTCTTACAGAATTTTCTATATGTGACAATATTGATTTCAAATATTTAACATAACTTTATTCTCTCTCAGTTGAGCTCTCTCGTATAATTCTGAAGCGAAAGTACTGATTAAAAATTAGAAAGAGAGAAAAAGTGTAACAATAATTTAATGCACACAAATACCGAGTAACTAGCCTGATTTTTACTAATTTTAAAAGTACCGAAAAACTTTTTTAATAAAAGCGTTGATCCTGCTTTAGACGTGGATACGTGGAATATCTGTTTTTATTTATCAATATTTTTACACTTTCTACGTACCTTTGTGTGTACACTTACCGTGGGTTTTAATTTTTCTAAGTTGAATGCTAAAAATTCTGAATTTGGTCGCAATTTATCCGGATGATTGAAAAGAAATTCAGTGCAAGCTGCTCACAAACTCAAGGCACTAATATGTTGAAAAATTAATTAGGTCCACCATTGTGGTTATTCGATCCATCTTGCAGCAAAATGAAATAGTCGATGAAAAACAGTATTTGTTAAATTTAACAAACTTTAGATGTTTTTATACTGACAGTTCCATGGTACTATGATTACAAGTTTACATGACTGATAAATTTACACTAAGATCAATAGAATAATAAACTACTGCGTATTAGCCTTTAGGTAATAATAATTCGTAAACGGCTACCAAAATCAATTTTTTTCATTCTCCCACTGACTGCAATGAAACGCAAGATTATGCAAAAAATACATGGTTATCATTTAGAAAAAAATATTACTTTTGAAAATACTGCTTAAACTGGCAACGCTGCAGTAATTTTTTTCATGAAATTTTGGATTACGCTCTAAAACTTTACTTTTGAAACTATTTGATTTGAATGATGAAATTTATAGGACTTTTTATCTAAGCAGTTGATAGACTAACTATTTTACGGTTCCCACAAAGCCTGCAAACCTTCTTAGCTCTATTTGTCTCAAATATGCTCGGCTAAACAGTTGTTGTTTTCAATTTATTGCTCTCAAATAAATGTGAACCATCATGTCCAAAGTGATGGAGAAACTGATCAACGAACAGCTCTTCAAATATCTCGAATCATCAGGCATCATAAGCGATTGCCAATATGTCTTCCGCGAGCATAGGTGAACTGTAGACCTTCTGACTTACGTGACCTGTCTGTGGATCAAAGCATTCGAGAGCTACGGCTAATCTCGTGCAGTGGCTCTCGACATATCCAAAGCATTTGATAGGGTGTAGCATGACGGATTGTTAAGCAAATTGACAGCATACGGACTACCACCAGGACTGTTTCTATGGCTTTCCAGTTCCTTACGGGATCGAAGCATCCGAGTTGGTATTTGAACATGTCTCGGAGGAATTTAAAGTCAATGCCGGAGTTTCTCAATGGTCTATATTATCTCCCACACTACTCCTGCACTAGACCAACAATCTTTTAAAAAGGAAAAACAATTCTGTTTACAACTTTGCAGACGACAGCACTCTTGTAATCTCATTCATGTCCCGGACTCCAATGACCGCTGCTTATTCCCAACGCAAGCGAGAAAATTAGATTGCTGCCATCAATGAGGATATGGACGTCATCGTGGAATGGGGTGAGGAAAACAATGCCCAGTTTAACGCAGGACAAATTCAAGCAGAGGTCTTCTCAAAAAAGCAAATACCTCAAGACCTGACTTATCAATGACAGTACAAACACTGACTCTGGCTTCATCCATAAGCTTGCTGGACATCAACGTAGAAAACAACATGTCTTGGCGTAATCACGTCACCAAAATCGCCAAGTCAGCAGCATAAAAGCTAGCAGCACTCTATAGAGCAAAAAAGTTGTAGACGCCCCATCAGCTCTTACTGCTCTATAACGCCCAGATAAGATCATCTCTGGAATAATGTTCCCAAGTGTGCAGCTCGGTACTTAAACACTTGCTCAAGATATTGGACTGTATACAGAGGAGAGCATGGATTACCCAGAGTTGACAGCCTTGAGCATCGAAGAAAAGTGACGGACCTATCTCTTTACTATCGATGCTAGTATGGAGGTTGTTCGAACGAGCTGGCACTTATGATTCCGCCCAGAGTTGTGCCAAACAGAAACACTCGTCAGATACAAGCTGTTCATCAACATACGATTCAGTTGTGAACAACTAGGACGTCACTATTGCGGGATTCCGTTTGTCTGGAGGACTGCCTCGCTCTGGAATGGACTTTTGAGTAACGTCTTTCCCGAAAATTACAACCTAAAGCGCTTCAAGTCCAAGGTTCACCGTCTTCTCCGAGCACCGCTCGGTGAGTGGTATAGGATTTTTCTATATAAAACAAATATTAAGTAGGTTGTTGGTAACAAAGCACCCTGCAGTCACTGCTGTACAACGCACTAGTTTGGTTGACAATTATTTTAATTAAATGAAGGTTAAAGGCTGTGTGCATGTACGAAACATAGCAATGAAACACCTTGTATATCATGCAAATTTTAGAAGAGCGTAACAGAGCGCTTTCGGCCGTAGCCATAATCAGTGTTACCTTGTCAGTGGTGAGTCAAAGAATGTTGTTGAATGGAGACATTGGTTATTTTTGGTAAATAAATTTTTTAAGATGAATACTGTTGCGCTCAGTTATAAATTTGTTGGG
>MU183070.1:0-12660 GCA_016904865.1 Pissodes strobi | reverse complement strand
AGTCAGAAGTACCAAAGGAATGGAAGTTGTCATATATATCAGTAATCTATGAGAAAGGGAGTAAAAATAAATGCGACAACTATAGAGGAATATCCGTAACCAACACCATAAGGAGGATATATGGACGAATACTCAAAAACAAGCTAGAAGATGAATACAATGCAATGGAGGCAGAAGAGCAAGCCGAATTCAGAGCAGGAAGATCTACCATTGACCACCTATTTACGTTAACTCAAATCGTAGAAAAGAAAATCGCATACAACCAGGAAGTTCATTTGCTGTTTGTGGACCTTAAAAAAGCCTATGACAGCATTCCTCAAGTAAAATTATGGCAAGCGTTACAACATACCAACATAAATGCTGAAATAATAAAAGCAATCAAATCACTGCATAATGATGCAAGAACACAAATAAAAATAGGAAATAACTTAACAACCGGGTTCACAGTAACAAAGGGACTCAGACAAGGGTGTTGTATATCGCCAACACTATTCAAAGTCTATCTAGAAAGCGCATTAACAAAATGGAAGAGAAAATGCGAAGCAATGGGCATACCTGTGGATGATACATCAACAATCTATACTTTGGCATTTGCAGATGATCAGGTGGTAATGGCACTAGACATTGATGACATTGAATATATGACACGCAAAGTAATTTAAGAGTATGATAGGTGGGGCCTAGACTCCTAGAGGTTAACATACAGAAAATAGAATACATGTGTATAGGAGGAGAACAACAAGATCTGCCTATCTCAGGCAAACAGAAAATGAAACACTGCAGCTCATACAAATATCTAGGCGTAAAAATATCTAAAGAAGTAAGTCTGGACGAAGCAATAGCCGAAAGAAATTTTCAAGGCTGTGTCCATGTTAAACGGCATACTATGAGATAAACACATTACAAAGGAAAACAAACACATACTATACAACGCAATAATTAAAAGCATAGTAACCTATAGTAGTGAAGTGTGGCCTATAAAAGGATAGAACAGAGAAAACACTAAAAGCCACAAAGATGGAATACTGGAGAAGAGCTGCAGGAAAGTCTAGATTGGAAAGGATCAAAAATGAAAGGATAAGGGAAATAATGGAAGTAAAGCACGATATTGTAGATGACATAAGAACTGGACAGCTCAGATGGTACGGACATGTACAGAAAATGAGCCAAGACTGACTCCCAAAGAAAGTACTACACTGGACACCGCAAGGAAGAGGAAGGAGGGGAAGACCCCGAAAAAGCTGGAGAGAGGGTATAGACGGAGAGATCCTGACAGGAGGACTGGAGGATGAGGCTTGGAGAAACCGAGACGGTTGGAGATTAGGAATCGGAAGACGGATAACGTTGTAACCCGATGCATATGATGAGAAATTTTGACACCGCAAGGAAGAGGAAGGAGGAGAAGACCCCGGAAAAGCTGGAGAGAGGGTATAGACGGAGAGATCCTGACAGGAGGACTGGAGGAAGAGGCTTGGAGAACCCGAGACGGTTGGAGATTAGGAATCGGAAGACAGATAACGTTGTAACCCGATGCATATGATGAGAAATTTTGAACCCGAGAATTAAATCAGGAAGAAAAAGAAATCGTGAAGGAACATACGATAAACATTTTAAAAATGAAAAACACGTGGGGTAAAAACGTAAATCGATTAACATCACTAAACATGATCAGCATCTTAGTGAGGTATCACCAGAGAAAAATAAAAACGAAGAAAATGACATAGGAAAACTTCCAGCATAAAATTCAAATAGAAACACAGTTCCTCCACAAGTTCGAATAAAATAATTAAATTGAATAGAAAATTATATCTATAGGGATAAATCAGGGGGCCGAATGCAGAGCGAATTATTTTTTCTAAAAGGTTTAAAAAAATAATGTTTTTATTATTACTGCTATAAATAGACCCCATTCACTTGCGCGGAAAATGTTATGAATAATTTAACATCGTTCATAATAGAACTATTGCTAGAAGACTAAACAATTGTAGTGAATATAAATATTAATATAAAATATTAACAAGTCAGGGCGGCTAAATTATTTAAATTTGATGCAACATTAGTTCATTACTCTAGGAAAATTCAAAATTAATTCCCTACTTCCTGTAAAATATGGAAAACGTTGTATTTTATTGAGTTATTAAAATGATATAGCGGTTCATTATAATACATGTTCCGACAGATTAGCCTAATATTATTAGAACTCTCTCATCATACTTAAGATTGCATTATGAAAATGAAGCAGGCTATATTTATATATTTGGAAGTATTCTTAATTGAGACACACAAAAATTCACAACCCATTTTAAAAACTGCTCAAGTAACAGATATCTAACACAGCATTAATATAAATCAGAAAATATTAAATAAATATAAACAATTCAAGAAAATAAATTGTATTTTAGACACCATTAAAATGGAAGTTAAAACATCTAGAGCATTTAAATAAAATCCGGAGAGGTATCGGCAGAAACACTTTCGATATAATTATTTTATAAACGAGCTTAATTAGAAAAGCTTTAGTATCATATTTCCGAAATAAAATAAATAAAAATATAAGCTATTATAAAAAGCTATGAGGTAATGTAAAGAAGTAGTTACTAACAATTCCACTTTTTTAGAGAGAACGAAGATCAAAGAGGAATATTTAATTTTTCTAGGAGAAACAAGAAAAACTCATTTCCTAGTTCCTTTTAGAATTAGCTATTATCCGTATTACGATCTTGTACCTTGAGAACCACTCAAAAATATTTAGAGCAAAATTTCCAGCATTTAATGTTTATAAAAGAAAAATTCATTTATTGAAAAATATTGAATGAAGTTATATGGTTCATGGTAAACAGTTAAAATATAATACACGTAGTGATATCGTGATATTTTATGCGCGGTCGGAGATAAATTATCTCCAAGAATTATAGAAAAATACCCAAATCTCACCATATTAGCTCGATAGGAAGGACGTTGAAACCTTTATTAGCCTGACCCGTGACAGCATTTAGTAAATTGCGTGTTGGATGTGGTGCAAATCTTTTATATTATAGGCTTATTCCGATTTAAGTTTTCGGATATTTTCAAACCAATTCGCAAAACTACTAGTTGCTTTGTCTTTTAAGCAGTTCGCTGACTATCTATAAACGCTCAGCATCCTGAGTATAACGAACCTCATATAAGAAAATTAGATCCTAACTTAGCTTTGTATATTTATTGACATTGGCTTGGCTATTCTGTGTAGTACATTTTAGAAACTTCATAGAAATAGAGGGCAATGAAGAGATGTGGTTTTGTAGTATACCTTAAATGTCTCCACCAAATTATCACTTTGAACGCGCTTTCTATCTATAACTTCACTATTAAAATATTTGATGCCAACTCAACACAATCACCTTCATTCGTCGATGATGAAACCTCAATTAAAAATTACTTTTGGAATTCCATAACTTGCTAGTTTCATTACGTTACTCGAAAGTCCATTCCAGAGCAAGGCAGTCCTCCAGATAAAGAAATCCCGTAACAGCAAGGTCCTAGGTGTTCGCAACTGAATCGTATCTTGATGAGCAGCTTATGTCTGCCGGGTGTTTCTGTTTGGCACAACTCTGGGCGGGATCATAAGTGCCAGCTCGTTCGAACACCTTGCGTAGTAGTGTCGATAGTAATTCCGCCACTTTTCATCGATGTTCAAGGCTATCACGGACTTTAGTCAATACTGGGTCATCCACAAGCCAGACTGCTCTCCTCTGTATGGAGTCCAATATTTTGAGCAAGTGTTAGGGTGGCTAGCTCCACACATGGGAACAATGCCAGAAATGGTCTTATCTGAGTCTTATAGAGCAGTAAGAGCTGATAAGGTGTATACAAATTTTTTGCTCTATAGAGTGCTCCTAGCTTTTATGCTGCTGCCTTGGCGATTTTGGTGACGTGATTACGCCAAGACATGTTGTTTTCTACGGTGACACCCAGCAAGCTTATTGAGGACGTCATTGATAAGTCAGGTGTTTGCTTCTTTTTGTTCCTGTATTAAACTGAACATTGTTTTCCTCGCCCCATTCCACTATGACGTTCATATCCTCATTGATGGTAGCAATCTCTTTTTTTTTGCTCGCCTTGGGAACGAGTAGCGGTCATTGGACTCAGCGACTTGAATGAGGATATAAGAGTGGTATCGTTTGCAAAGCTGTAAATAGAATTGTTTGTCCTACTTAAGCGATTGTTGATATAGAGCAGGAATAGTGTGGGAGATAGTATACACCCTTGAGGAACTCCGGAATTTATCAATACCAACTCGGATGCTTCCATCCCTTAAAAAATTGGAAAGCCCTAGAAGCAGTGCTGCTGGTAGTCGATATATACTCTCTGTTAGATATAGTAAATGTACAGTGTATTCGTCATTTTAAATTCTGATCGCCTGCTCCAATAGAGCATTTAAGCAGGGTTTTTACATAGTTTTCCCTGCATAAACGCCAGGTAATATAGTCACATACTTAAGAATGTACAACATTTTCTCTAGCTATTGCTAATCACGACACTGGCAATGACTTTGACGGGGTTGCCCAAGTAAAGATCGCACAATATGCAGTACCACTAGCCCTAGAATTAAGTAGGCTTAAAACCAGCCCCCTACGGGTGCCCAACTGTTGGCCACGGTGCTGCAGCAACAGCACCAGGCACAACAACAGTTGTTGTATTAGTATTTATATATACATTATACTTCGCATGCTTAACCTAGGCTAAGTGATTCAAATATGTAAATGTTAAAAGAAATAAATGTTATGTTATGTAGTCGATATGATGTCAATTTGCTTAACCCTCCGTCATGCCACACCTAATCGAATGCCTTGGATATGTTGAGAGCCACTGCGCGAGATTCGCCATAGCTCTCGGTGGCTTTGGTCCACAGGTAGGTTACGTAAGTAAGGAGATCTCCCTTTGATCTGTGCTTGCTGAAGCCATACTGGCGATTGCTTACGATGCATGCTTGCCGATTCGAGACATATTAAGAGCTGTTCGTTGATCAGTTTCTCCATAACTTTGGTCATGATGGGAACTAAGGCGATTGAACGGTAGTTATTTGAAATCGTTGTTTACCTTTCTTTTGGATTGGTTGAACTTGAGCGCATTTTCAGCTAGATGGAAAGCATGCAGTTTTCTATGATAGGATGAAAAGCCTGCATGGAGGAGCTGTAAGTGGCATTTTTAGCATTCACCGCTCTTGAGCAATTTTTCCCAAACCATGGTTTACTGTTTGAGATACGTTTCATAGCAGAGGGAATAAAAACTTCCATACCAGCTAGAATAACTTGAGTTATCTCATCAGCAGATTCAGAGGTGTTTTGATTCTTAAAGCAGAGATATTTCCAACAAAAACTCCCGTCCACGCCACTTTGCAGATTTGTAGTGCCAATCCTTCCGGGGTACATGTGGCACTTGTATTTTGATAGCAAGTTCACAGGTTGCGGAAATAAAATTGTGCTCTGATGAGCCTAACTGAGGTTGGACAGTTACGGGGTAGAGTTCAGGATTAGTTGTTAAGATTAGATCCAAGATTCTAGCAAAGTATTTTTGACGCTCAGAGATCTTGGTTGTTTCGTCAACCAGCTGAGTCAGTCCGTGACTTATAGCAAAATTTTCGACTCGAGTGTTTCAACCAGTCAATGTTATGTAGTTGATCTGCAGAAAATCAATATGATTTCCAATCATTTAGAAGAGCCGTTTATATTGGTGTTCGCTGGGTGGTCTATACAAGCAACAAATAAATTTGCTTGCTTGATCTGTGCTTAATTTGAACCACATGACATCGGAATCTTTAGGTTCGTATGTTTTTTCTCGTTAACAACATAAATCGTCTCATATAAAAAAACAGCTAATCCAGAGTTATGTCAAAATCGGGAGTAAAGGTCATATCCGGGTATATTCAAGTGAACATGGTGTAGTGCTTGAGCTCACCCTTCTTTCTGATAGAGCTAAAATATGAGGCTTACTTGATGTTAGGTGCGGGTGGACCGAGTTTATGAACATTTAAGCTTCCTTTTATTACTCGATCCGGATTTTTATTTCCAGATATTCCCTTCATATTATGACTGATTGATTTTATATTATTTGGTGTCTGCCCTTGAAGAAGGAGTTGGGATTGCAGTGTGGGTTTTAGCAAAAAGTTGTCATTACCTGTCACACTATCGATGATGGTAGATATTGAATCTGAGGAAGAGTCAAGATCACACGTTTCGCTAGAGTTGTTAAATAATATAGAAAGTCGTTAGTTCTTGATCCCAATTTTCAATTTCCTCCGGGGTTTAACGATCGCATTTAAGACAGATTGTACCATTTCTTTAATATCTTCTTTAGGAATTGTTTGATTATTGACACCGCCAGTTGCTGCTGCACCATTTCTGGTTTCAATAGATATTTTCTACGGTGGAATATTTCACGTACAATCCGGCTACTTGTATATGAAAAGGTCGAAGAACCAGACTGAAAGGGCAACCCTTGTGCCCCAGTATAAAATTAGATACAGAATGTTATTTCATGCAATTTCACCAGAAAAAAAGGCAATTTTTTTACTTGCAGTTAGGATCGGTGTTTAATAAGTTTTCGCACGTCGAAAATAGTTTTCAAATCTAACGATTTAATTTGTATTATTTTAACATTCCACGCCACTGTGTTCGCATTCCAAAGAAATCTTAAGTACCTTGGCGAAACACGTAGCGCCATCTCTAGTTACAACGGTTACTTATCTGAACCCGACCAATCACAGCGCTACCCTACAGGATAGCCACTTCACCCAACCTAAAACTCCCAACTATAATTCTAGGGGTCCCTAAAATGCACTTTTTAACTAGCCCTCTTCAAAGCAAGTCGCGATCCCTAATCGGTTCTCATGGCACACGGCCATGGAGGTTTTCTCTAATTCTCTAACGCTGTACTAGCAGACCCTCAGCAACCGGCCATGTAAGGAAACTCACACGTTTACAATCACTCTCTCAATATTCTCTCAGCTTTATTACAATATAAAGTCTACCATAAGTGCTATTACATTACACGGAGTCTAGCCTATCTACGCGATCTGCGTAGCGTGTTTTATAATCATTTTTGCGTGTATAATAACCGCATATCCACAAAGGCTGTCATGCCATAAGCATAGTATTATATCTGCATATCATTCTCAAATCTCATTTGAGTCATTTTTATTTGCAAGAAGTTGAAGTACATTGTATATAGAAACTAAGGAAAGACTTAGTAAGTGTTTTTAAGTGACTTTCCCTTGTGCTGGAAGATAAACTACTGAACGATAGAACTTTGCTCATCAACTGGTGAATATAGTGTACATAGTAGCTTATATGTGGACATTAAGGTAATATTTATCCTGTTATAATTGCTTGTATCTTAGTGTATTTCATCTCAAAGTTATCTCAGCTAATCGAGCTCATACGTAGTAGTCCCGCAGGAGCTTTAATGAGCATTTAACTGTATTAAGCTGCAAGGTTATGTTTATTCTGATCCAACTACATTTTGGCAGTTTTTGCGCTCCAAGTCTGGACGAACTGGGGTGCCGGGCGAAAATAGGTATCAGAATGCTACTTTTTCGGGACCGGATGGTATTGATAATGCTTTTTCGCGGTATTTTGAATCTGTGTTTCAAGCAGGGGATGATTGTGAGCTGGACCAAGCATCTCTTAGCTATGGATCTTTTGAATTTTCAACTATTACTGACCTTGATGTCATAAACAATATTAAAAAACTGAAGCCA
Source organism: Pissodes strobi (assembly GCA_016904865.1). Taxonomy (NCBI): domain Eukaryota; kingdom Metazoa; phylum Arthropoda; class Insecta; order Coleoptera; family Curculionidae; genus Pissodes; species Pissodes strobi. The sequence continues at coordinate 4,922 of MU183070.1, read as the reverse complement.
AAAAATCAACGGGTAGTGACAACATTCCTCCTTACATTTATAAAGGACTCTCTGAGTTTCTGGCTAAGCCCCTGGTTCACATCTTTAATCTGGCCGTACAGGAAACTCATTTCCCAGAGGCATTAAAAGTTGCTGTTATAACTCCTATACATAAAAATGGAGATATAACAGATGTATGTAATTATAGACCCATTAGTTTAATCAATATTTTGGCCAAAATATTTGAAATGATTTTGTTTGCGGAACTGTATAATGCTACCCAACCTAATAAATCTTTACATCAACATGGATTTGTTACCGATAAATAAACAGTCACAAATTTAATCACCCTATCGGAAAATGCTGCTAATGCCATAGAGAATAAGTCCCAGCTGAATGTAATTTATATTGACTGCGAAAATACGTTCGATAAGGTAGATCATAGAATCCTGCTTGTGGAGCATGGTGCATCCAGGAGAACTTATGAATTTTTTAAATCCTATCTTTCTAATAGGCCTCAATATGTAAAAATTGGAAAAGTTACATCAAATAAATACATTGCATCCTCTGGAGTTCCACAGGGTAGTAATTTAGGCCCTCTATTGTTCACTCTTTTCATACAGAATATGCCGGAATGTCTTACAGGCTCTGCAGGTCTTTTTTTGCGGATGATTTTAAGCTCTTTAGGCAGGTGGAATCTGTTAAAGACAGTCAACAATTGCAAAAAGATTTGAATACTGTATGTGAGTGGTTCTATACTAACAGACTGACGTTAAAGACAGGTGTAATATTTCAGAATAATTTTAGATTTAACAATCATTATTCATATGTTGTGAGTAAAGCATATAAATGCCTAGGTTTCATCATTAGAAACAGCAGAGATTTAAAATCATTCGCCTATATAGTGTCTGTGTGAGCCCACATCTGGAATATACGTTGCAAGTGTGGATGCCAACAAGAGCATATCATATAGAATTTATAGAAAGGGTTCAGAAGCGTTTTTTGAGGTACCTCTATGTCAAGAAGTACAATGCACATCCAATGTGGTCTCCTATAGATCTATGCTGCAGGATTTTAACATGGGCTGTTTGGAGGAAAGAAGGAACACACAGGCTACTTTGTTTATATGCTTTATAATTAACAATATTAAGTACAAAGACTGTGACCTGAAGCGCTTTATAAGGCTGAAAGTCCCAAAGGTCAATCTTAGAATTTTAAATTATAATTTATTTAATATCAATTATTTATTCAGTTTGTCACTTTTCAATAATTTGATGTCAGTGTGTAGCAAGGAAATCAAGAGGTCCCAGATAGATATTTTTAATATTTCTGCAGCACAAATAAAAGAACTTTTTTAATTGTTGGCTGTACTCGTAGTTTTAAGTAATATGTGTTCATTGTTAACTTTTATATAATGTTTTATATGTTTTTAGAAAAGTTTTGGTTGTTATGTGTTACTCTTTACCTGTAAGTACTATGTCAATGGTGTTTGCAAAGAGTATAATTAAATAAATAGATAAATAAATAAATAAATAATCATACACTTGTTTAGGATTACAATTGTTTATGCATTGCTTTAGCTTTTAAGGTATTATTCTTGTGATATTTTGAAAGGTAGATACCTGGCATCGACTGGTATTGTCCATATAATAATTTAATGTTTGTTTATTTATGAGCTTCCAGTTATTTTAAGGTAAAATGACTTATTAAAATATTCATATAATACTAAAGGTTTTTGTTTTATTTACAAGATCACTTTAGAACTAGCCCCTATGGTAAATTATAATGCCTACGAGCACTCTCTGTTTGTTTAGAAAATCGACCAAGATCGAGTATGAAACAGTATATGCTTTGTAAAATTACAATTCTTAGGTGGAGTAAAGATCAAAACGATTCCTTCTAAAACCTACAACATTTTCCCCCTCTTGCTTTTATTTTTTAAATTTAAAAATTGTTTTTTGGTTTTAATTGAAATTATTTGGAGAAATAAAAGTAAGAGCTAAATGTTCCTTGAGTTACCCTGTCGCTGCTCAGATACGTCTGGGGTGTGAGTTCGAATTCTGAAAATTCAATAATTATGTATGGGCGCCAGATCTAAAGTCGACCAAAAGATAAGGTAAATTGTCAGATTACATTATCCAGAATAAGACACCATTGTAAGGAAAGTAAACGCAAGAAAAAAAAGATATGCTTTCCCTCACAAATTTTAATAATAATCTTTGACTCTACTGAGTATCTTTTACTAAATTTACATCTGAATTCCAGCTACCAATTACATTTGGTATAGGTAAGATAGAATAAGCAATACTTAACAAGAACTGATCCTAGTTTACAATATAATGAGATAGTTAATGTATATGAAATTTCCCATAAGACCCTAATTAAAATTAATGGTCCTGATAAGCAAATAGCCCATAAGTTACAATCAGCCCAATAATAAGTCAATAATATTTCATTACATATTCCCAAATTAATTCTAATCAAAATGTTTTACCAATTAACAATCTGTATAGGTAAGATAAAATAAACAATACTTAACAAGAACTTCGATTACCTATGATATTTAGAAAATCTGTTAAAATCGGGAGATAATTGTAAAATCTATCAGACGTTTCTGAAAGAAATTCAATTTATATTAGATTTAAGGCTTACCCTTGCAAAATTTATATTATCAACTTAAATTCCAAGCCTAAGTACCCTTGGAAAAAAATTAGACATAGCCAAATAATATTACTTGTTATGTAGTAACTAGAATAAAAATAATTAACAAATAATAATTCACACACATTTACAAATGGAAATTTCCAAGCTTAGTACCGAGTATGTACAAAGTATTCAATCACTATAATGCATAATATTCATTACAGATAATTATTTTGATTGATTAGATCAAAATCCAAGTTACGAAGCTTAAAGTTAAAGATAGATAATCTCATTTTGAGATACGGTAAGAAAAATTTACAATAAGATAAATGTACAGGATTTGATTGATCAAAATCCAAGTTACGAGACTTAAAGTTAAAGATATATAATCTCGTTTTAAATAAGATAAATGTACAAGATTAATCAACGATAAGATAAAGGTAAGATAAATCTATGAGATACGGTAAAGATATTTAAAATTAAATTTTGAAATGTTGGTTTTCTGTTAAAAAATATGAAATAATGAGGAATTGTGCAAACATTTCTAAGCAAAGAGAAAGATCACTTATCTCTTTAGGATTCCAGATGAGAATTCTCAGAGCTCCAACGCCTTTTCAGCAGGGTGGTTTCATAACCACAGAGTCATCCCGACCATTTAATCTCCACTTCCCAATCAACAATTACATTGCTACCTACCAGGCTACGATTTGGAATGGAACTGCGTCCTGGAATATCCCGATCCTCTCCTACAATCTCCTCATTTGCCCATATGAATTGAAATTAAGTACTATCACTCGAACCAGTTCAAATTCAGGATTCCATCAAAGTTGGCGTTACAATAATTAGAGTAAAGTTAAGTAGTAAAGTTAAGAGTAAATTTCAAAGTAGAATTAAGAGCCTGAAATAAAATAAAACGAACATCAGACGTATCAAAATGGCGTCCTCGTGCTGCTAAAAAACTCTCCGTCACTCAAATAATTACCTGTTGGTCAGCTCTCCTTTAGTGTCGGTTAATCCATGCTAAAATGCCATGGAGTCAAAAATTATTATAATATAGCCTAGCTGCCATCAGTTTCCAGGGATATTTAAAAAAAAACCATTTTGACGCCTCCGTCACCGCCTATACACCTTTTAGGCCTGAAGGTATACTCGAAAAGGGGCTCGTGCTTCAGCATCTATTGGTTCTATTCACCCAGACTCATAAAAACTGATTTCCGTAGGATGACACGAAATGAACCTACAATACCCGAGTCGACACGAGGTCAATTCAAACACCACCAACTGAGTAAACATGAACTCAGTTCCTAATTAGAAAATTCTTTTGCGGAATTTTCGATCAAATCTCCTTCACAAAACAATCTGAATTATGTAACTGTCAAAACAAAGCACCTAGTTATGTAACAATGTAACAAACCAAAGAAAGGCTGTAAAACTAATAGATGCAGATTAAATTCACCACATATACTTGTATGCCTGTAGTCCAGTAGCGTAGAAAATCAATTACATTAAAAATAATTCCAATGGTGTGCTAGATTATATTGAAGTTTGCGAATGTAAGAAAATAAATTAATTGTTTTTGGATATTTAACCGCGAATTGTTACAGAAAATTCAAAATTAATGACATTGGAACGAGCATATCCAAATGATTATTACAAACCTACTAAAGTAGAACTCTGTTGCAAAACCCGCAACCCCCTATCTTTAAAAATAAGAAAGATTCTCCGCAAAAGTACCTAAAATTGGATGATACCCTGAACATTATGATATTTATCAGCACCTCCAAAACCCCTAGAAGTGCATTCATCCACCAGCACAACAGATCCACTATGTCCATCACTACTTGTTCTGCTTAACTTTGAAACAATAAAATAGTCTGGGATAAGAAGCAGCAACTATTTTCCATTTTAATGAATTTTATTTAATATGACTCTTCCATTTTAACAATAAAATTCATTTAATGTGTCCATAGACCTCTATGCTTTTTTATAAGTAAAAAAATAAAATATAATTCAGATATCTTTAAAAAGTTAATTGATTTCACTTAATAAATCTGCGTACATGCAGTTATCTTACATTATTTTATAAACATAATCTTAGTGAATTGTCGTGTTAAAACTAAGCCAAGAACAAATACTTTGTCTCAAAAAATCGCTATAAAACTTTGCCAATCTATTCCAGTTACCACATACCCGGAAACTTCAACCCAAATATGTCTTCGGAGAAACATTAAGGGAATTTGCAAACTGCCTGATCCAGACTGAAGTTTAAGTTTGATGTTGTTTTAAAATCCACTGAAGTT
>MU183069.1:192273-235326 GCA_016904865.1 Pissodes strobi | reverse complement strand
CACAAATGTATAAACCTTTATTTAGATCTATTTAATATACGTTTTTTATTTTTTTTATTATTTCCAATACGCTTTTGGAAATTTCTTATATTTCCATTTGCATGGAAATATTTCGGGCGAAAAAATGTCCACTTGCAATACTAATTGTGCATATTGTCTTCAGAAATTGTTCATGTGTCTTCCCTTATCAATCCCTCAACATTTATTTTTAGTCTAATGTAAAGTACAAAAGCTGTAAGTATGTATTTCCTGTTGAATATAATGTGCCCGCGATATTCCGATTTACTTCCACAGCTGTAAACATAGTAATAGTATCTCAGGTGTTGAACATTTTTGAAACGCTGTGTGCGCTTACTCAACTGTAAATTAATGGCAATCATTTTCTATAATTGTTTGTCATTTGTCACTCCATTATTGCAAATTGAGTTAATTGCATACACTGAAACTACAATTCTACTTGTCTCAAAAATGAGTTGTACGAAGTAATAACTTGCCTAGCAGGTAGCTGTAAATAAAAAAGTGGAATACCCTGCGTTGGTTAATTAGCGTAATCGTTATCGATAAAAGTTAAATGAGAACTGCGTCTTGACCAGTGTCTTCTTTGACCTGTCGTCTGCTTATGATTGTCTCCTTGTGTCGATTCTTTGTTGATGAGTTCTTGTGCTGTCTACACAAAACTTTAAAGGGAATGTGCTAAATTTAGTAAATATTATATAGTGAGACCAACACGTGTCACTATATAATATACATATTCGTGGAAGATACCATCAATATTGACACATTACACTAAGAGAGAAAATGAGAATTGGAGTTAGTCAGGACTAGAAAATGTCTCATCGTCAATCACTACTTTTCAGCGAAAGAAGTTAAATATGACATTTCGATCATGCTTCAGATACTAATAAATCTGGGTTAAAGCTGGGATGAAGCTTAATTGTGAAAAATTCAGATCATCGTAATAAATGTAAGTGACAACGACATACATAATACTGCAATAAAACAAGCAGATTAAAGCTGATATCTCCGATACAGTCTCCGTTAGTATTAGGACCACTTGAAGAAAATTACCATCCGAATCGTGTTTTTAATCGTATTAAGAAGGCACTTTATAAGAAACCTATGTTATTTAATTTAAATTTTAAAAGCACTATAAAATATTGATTTTTTGCCTAGTTACCTATACAGTGATGAAATAAAGTCTCTGCTCTTCCGCTTAACTTCTAAACGTTATAAATGCAAGTTCGCTTTGGGCGTAATTTTTACTTCTTTATTAAGGAACTTATTGCCTAATTTGATTTGTTTAAACTAATATTAAAAAAAACCGTTTTTTAATTCGAAAAAAAAAACCGAAAAACTCATTAGCCTCTGAAAGGAACTGGTCCACATTTCAACTCATTCACTCGACAAAAATAAATAGATTGTTGAGAAAATACTGAAAAAATTGGTTGCAGTTAGAAGCAATTCTTTACATTCCACATCTAGAACATCGGTAAAAAAATGTTGCAGCATAGATTACCTGCATTACCCACAAAAATAAGCCACTTCCTTAGACGTCGACTATGATGACCAATTAATTTGCCAATATCTTCCAATTACAAATCGTCTTAATGAAGGTTCTTTTGATTCTGAAGAAGGTGATCGTAATTTTGATAACACTGATGATGAAATTGTGCATTCAGAATCTAATGGCGAAGAAAATGCACTGTATTTCGTTGAAATTTTATTAGTTTCCATAACAGAGTCCTCTTGGTGATTAAACCATGATCAGTGTTGTCTGAAAAAAGGTAAAAAATCATTTTTAGTCCTTAGTTGATTGATGGCAAGGTAAGATTTGTCGATGCAGGGGGAACTTTAGGGAATGTTTCTCATGTTTCTGGATTTTATTTTTATTTGGCTTATTTAAGTGGTGTATTATCTTACTTACGATTCATTTATAAAGAAAATTATTAACTGAATTACCCTTAATTTAATTTAGTACCATGTATGGTAGCAGGTGGTTTTTAGTTCTAGCATAATTATTAAGTTTGTTTGTATCAAGATTGTATAAGAACACAGTACAATACATTTAATTGGGACGTACTATTCAACAGACCCAATAGTCAATAAAAGACGGAGGAAAATGATCAACAGATACTCCAGAGATTGGTTCCATTCTGTACTGTTTTCCGGTGACAGGAAAGTGAGGCAAGGATGAGAGGCAGATTGATCGTTAATTACTAGTTTGCAACCAAATCTTGGCATCCTGACATTGTTGGTAAATGTATATTTCATTTATTTTCTAAAGCTGTTGAATCGATTTTGTATCCCACAGTTAATTATAATACATCTAACAACAACATAATAAATAAACCTTTGCCATCATTTCATCGAGAATTTATAGACTTTTCTCAAGGCTTTGAATACTGAATATAGGTACTTTACGAATTACTTTACAATTTTGATTTTTAATTATTACATCTCGGCTTTCATTGACATTTTCCATATGATGAGAAAAATCATTTACGAAACTATTGGAAAGAAGTGGCCCAATGTGCTACCCCTGGGGGAACCTGGATGGGACAGATGTCATGGGACAAGAAACTGTTTGCCCGCCCACCTCCCAAGGTTTCGAGCTCGAGTAATAATGTCGCATGTCAAATGCTTTAGAAAAACACGCAATGACAATAATAAGCAAGTAAGTTGACCTTCTAGCGAAACTGCACTCTAATGATCTCAGGGCACAACACAGAGCTCAGGCTGAGATATCTACTTACAAGATTCTCAAAAACCTTAGGAATAACGTTTATAATACAGATGGGCCTATAATTTCTTATGTTGATTTTGTCACCAGCCTTGTGTCTAGGAACCACCGAACTGGACTTACAAAAGTCAAAAAAGAGGGCCTCGTTTCAAGGACCCATTGATGATGAGGTGTAGAGGTCTAGCAAGAATAAATTAGTAGATTTTAAGTATTGAACTTAATTGAAGTTGATATTTTTTGTACAAATTAGTTAGCAATAAAGAATATTTAGAGCAACTACCCTTTCGTCTGGAGTGGATTAAAATAGATTGGCTGATGCTTATTACTTGGCTGTGCTTAGGATAATTTGCAAAAAACTTCACTTTTAAAAAGATTGTGTTCAAATTTTAATAAGTGTTGTGGTGTTAATCGTTTCTTTAACCGATCATATAATGGATTTAAAGTGTAATTGAGGGGTCAACAAATACAGGTACTTTAACTTCGTTAACTTGATAGTTTTAGCATATATAGGTTTTAGTCTTAGTCTTCATTTGTATATGTAATAGTTGTTTAAATAGGGTGCCGCTGACCTCTATTTCCACTTGAAATATAAATCAAAACAGCATCCTGCCTTGATTCAGTAAGAATCCTTTTGATACTTGGAAATTCTTATTTTGTCTGCAAATTTATCCTCCTAAATTGGGTCTGCCTGTCTTCGAAGTTTGTCCACATTCTATATTGATTACTTTGTTATCTGTTTTAATAATGTGCCAAGTCTCTGATGTTCTTAAAAAATGTAATGTTCTACTACAGGCAGGTGCACAGACTGCATTACTTTAATCAGTCAAATCTATACACCTACGTTTTCAGACGGTGTAATTTCCTTTTGTTAGTACTCAGTGAACCCTCGAATTACCTTGATGCCGAGGAGTTATTGCACCGAAATAAAAACAATAAGTTTAAAAGAGGAGTTATGGTCTATTCAGCGATGTTTGACAGCACACAACCTCAAATATACTGCACAGAGCAGGGACAAAGATCATTTATTTGTATACAGAATGGACACAATAATTTCATAAGTAAAATATACCTTTATATTATACATGCATTCACTCTATACTTTAGTAGTGTCGTGATAAAAATTGAAGGAGAAATTTTTGGTCAAGATAGCACCAATAGCGAAGGTTGAAAATGACCAGAATTAAAATTAAAATATGTCTTTATTTTGTACAACACCGTTTTATTCACGAACACATTTTTGGCAACCCCTATATGGTCTACTACGTTTTTATGTCCTTTGCACCTGCACTGAGCGGTATAATTGAGGTTGTGTGCTGTCAGACATATCTAAATAGACTATAATCAAGTTAGTGATCTAGGTTTTAAATTTCTTTATTTACTAAATAGTTATGCTCATGCTTCTAGTACTGGGCTATGTCTTGCAGGTTTTAGATTCTCCACCTTTTGTATGTATCGATTCTAAGATGTATGGAAATTGGCAATACAGCTTCTATTTGAAGCAGTTTTTGGAAAAAAAGAAATGTATAAATGGTTGCTTATTTAATTTTGGCATCAAGAAATTATGGTTATGTCTTTTAGGCACCCAGTCGGCATTCGAGTCTAACACAAGCAAATTCTAGTAACATCTATATTACATTAACTCAAAGACATGCAACTTCGTAAGAATAAAAAAATAAAACGTTGTGTTTCTTGAATGTAATAAAAGAACTAAATTTAGGAACATTTTTGGCACAATTATTATCAATCTCATCTTCAAATCACTTCAGTCAACGCCATCACAGGGTTGACAGGTATATAATTTATCTTTGATCTGCCATTGCAGAAACGATAGATCCAATTGTTGCACAATTGGAAACCAGTAAGGACCACTTAGCTGCACAAATTCCGCAATATTCGTCGCTTCTGATATAAGAGGACTTGGCTTTTTTGGTATTTTCCTTTTTTGTGACCTCTTCTCGTCACTTTTTCTTGCCATTTTATTTCTTGAATGATTGGATTCATTTTCATCACTCGACATTTCCGGCATTTTCTCTTCCAGATCAGCTTCGTTTTCGAGTTTCTCTTCCCTTCTGGTTTTTAGAAGTTATGAGTCTTCTAGAAATGCGTACTTTTTTCAACGCAATTTGAGCTTTATTGTCAGAAGTTACATGTACTCATTAACAAAGCTGTCATTACATTATAATAGAATGTTAAATGTTTAACAATGATAGAAAAGAACAGGCAAGTGAAAATGGCCTGTAGTTAAAATTATCACAGAAGAATTCTTCGATGGTTTAAGAGGCCTTCATTTTTTAAATGTTTAGTGGAAGGCTATTGAAAAATGTTTGCTCTAATAAATAATAATTATTGCAGTTGTCGGAATCTTTGCACAGTTTGCATTCTGCTTGTTATAGAATGTTTCCATGTTAATTTCATCAGTATACACACTGTTTTCATAAAGCATCGTTAATATTTTCTGCCGCACAAACAGTGGTCTACTGGAATCTAAGCCCACCTCGGCACAAATACCGCAACGTCCTTTTCTGCAAGACAAGGAGGGATCCGAAGAGTGTCCAAGAACAAGATACCCAAAACATATCTCCTGTCTCTGGGCAAGTGCAATATAGGCATTTCTCGCTAAAAATGTATCGATCTCATTACAGATTATCCTCATTGCATAACAGCCCGATGATACCCTTTTGGAGACACCAAGTATGTGGGCCTCGAGCTTTAGCTCAGCTTCAGTATGTAGACCCAAGAATGTAAAAAGGCTCAACTGTGTCTATAGATCCACAATTTGTCGAGACGCCATCCACAGTAAACGTAAAACTCAACATATTTCTCTTTGACACGTTGAATATCAGACAGTTAGAATTGCACCATTCCCTCCTTTGCAGATCTACATTTATGGCATCACGTAGAGAGGCAGGATCTTTGCTATAGAATCGTGGTGAAAGATTTGCCTATATTGATCATAAGGAGATCGTTGACGTAAAGTAAAAACAGTAAGGGCTTAAGAACTAGGACCTGCAAGACACAGCCGGCTGTCATAGTCAAAGGCTCAGATAAAACACTCCGCGATTTACCCCTAAGAGAGTACGCCGACAGATACGACCTAAACCACTCCAAGATAACACCAGCCACATTTTTCAAGTTTGTGCAGCAATATTCGGTTATATACACTATCAAAAAACGCCTTAGATAAAATCAAAATTTAACTGGCGATAAAGCCCTCCAAAATTAAACCCTACGTGGCCAGTGCTCCTCGATGCCTGAAATTCAAATTGGTTCGATCTTAAAATACGGTGTTTCTATAGAAATGTAATCATTCTGGTTTTCATCAATTTTTTCATGATTTTGGTTAGTGCAGGCTACTGGTTGTCTGGCTCCTGTTTGTCACTTCGAGAACCCGGGTAGATTCTGCCTGTTCAGCGCGAATTAGAAAGTACTTTGGGCAGCAGACAGACGGAGCCATCGTGTTCTAAATAAAAGGTCATGAGCATCAGAATTACCCGTGCCTTTATGGTCTAGTGAATTGCTTTCAACAGGTCTGGTACTGCTGTGGTCAGACCAGTAAAGAAGTAGGCCTATATTTAGATGGGATAACTCGATCGCCTTCCTTCAAATAGGAATAACTTGCACGCTCTTCCAACAAAATGTAAAAGATGTTGTGGCCATGTGAGGGAGATCAAGAAATATTGGAATGTCATCAGTTTCGTGGTAATCATATTTTTCACTCAAAACATCTAATTAACTTGTGCTTTTCCAACTTCTTTCCCACTTATGATTTTTTTCTACCTTTCTTTTAGGGATAAATCTTTTGGTTTCACATGCTTCCTATCCTTGACAGTTGTACTTTTGTCAGACGTTTTAGGCAATCGAGATATAGGTTATTCTGGACAGGTTAATGAATTCCAGTCATAAGAAATCTGGATTTTGTCTTAACTGTATCCTGGACCTAGCACACGATTAGCCTTTCTCCAATCATCTCAAATAGCTCATCCCCTTTATTAATGTGAGCAAAGGCGAAAAATTAGTCGGATTTGGGAGTAATGGCGACATACACATATGTGGTTTTCCTTAGCACCGAAAAAGGAATGTGACGGGCCAAGGCCTCACCTAAAACTATTGCCGCCTCTGCTGCACAATTATCTTTCACATGTAGCAACACAATTAAAGAACCAATCTTTGAAGAACTTCATATTCATATTAAACCAACTGTTGTTCTCCTGTAGTTTCTGTAAATGGTGCCTGGACGTCCGCTTGTAATCAAATTGTCGTACTACTTGTGACACTAGGAGTGTCCGCATATCATTATGCTTATACCAGAGCGGGAATGTTCCTGAACTCTGTCCATACCTTTAGTGCTTCTAGGACTAACGTCTTTTTAGCCCCCCAGTCATCAGATATGTTGACATCTTCATAGTTATAAATGTGATTTCTAGAATATGTCTGAAAATATTAAAGAACATCATGCCATCTGCCTGTCCAACGGAAGCACGAACACGTTTAATATGCTGAAGTTGTTCATTTTCAGGATTTGCTTCAAGGTGCAGGCGTATTAACGTGCTACTTTTGTAATATCTTGCTTTGTCGTACATATTTATGGACATTACCAGCCCAGCCAATTGCTGGAAAATTCCAATCTACGACTTGGTTCTCAAATGTGGCTCAAAACAACATCGTTTTCAGAAACTACTCTTACCTTATTTAATTTTTTTAAATGCTAGTGATGTTGCTATGAACCTCGTTCGGAAAATTATTACAATACAAACATAATTACACACTTGGGATCTAATCTGAAGCACAAGTTCTCATTAAAATTCCATTTTTGAGCCAAATTTTATAACTTTTTGTCCACCACACTCTTATTGCAATTTTCAATATTGGATCTTTCTGGTCCCAGTGTGTAAATTGCACAAATGCTAATTAAGTACCCATAACGAAGCTAAAAAGCCTGAAAATACTTGACGTTTCGATAAGTCTGATGGAGAAAAAGTATAAAATTCGACCCACAAGGATGAATCCTTCACAACAATATAGGACATATCTGCAATAAAAAGCCCATGCTAAAAGATGTTCAATGGGTATCTACGTAAATTTAAGAACATATAATAGGAATGGTTAAAAAATATACTGTAACTTCAAAAAATTGTCTCAAAACCTAAGATTGGCCATGCAGAAAGTTACTTTAAAACATTGCACAGTTTTAATATGTAATTCAGTTTGCCAAAGAGAAATTGTGTAACTAACATTTCATTAAGTTTAAAAGGGTGAAAAAATGGAAACACTTGGGGGAATTGTCTGGAATATAACCAATTGTTTACTCTAAAACTCTTTCATCAGATATTATGTCTGAGCATAGCTCATTAATAATTCCACATAGGGTAACACGAAAAACTTTAGGCAAATATGGCATTTCCCTTTCTGTGAAAATGTTTTTATTTAGTCACGCAAGGTTCTTAAATTACCTACAGCGGAATATTTTATAGCCTCAAATTTTATTGGTTGCTTTGTTGGTCTTTGTTAATGTCTCTTATCGTGATCTTCCAACCACGTGCTCTAAGGGTTGCAATCTAAATTTTTAATGGCCCATGACTTCAGACTACTTATCTAAACCAGTGTTATTTTAATTATTAATTTAAATTGCAGATTCGATAATTTTATCGCTTAGTTTTCTTAATGTGGGTACTCTGTTTGCTTTTAAGCTTCGGTTAATTTAAAATCATTACTTTATTTAAAGACTGTTAATTCGATAAAAAAACAGTAATCGTTATGAATGATGTAATTTCCCTAATATTAATAGCATTGTTTCTAATAAAAGCATGTTACTCTGCCATTCTTTAAGAAATTAATGGTCTGAATCTCTGAATAGGATAGCAAAAACGCGGCTGTTACATCTCACTAGATATTTCAAGGATTCTCATTTAGTCCGGTTGGGTTATGCCTTATTTATAAACTATGTAGGTTCGCTTTATTCCATGTACATCAATCTGGGTGGATAATTGTTTATTAGATCATGCTTATTTTCTTCATATTATATTAGCGGGTGTTCCGTTCCCCAAGGATTCCCCATTTTCCCATAATATTTTACGGCAGATAGCTGAAAAATATACGTGTTAGTGTTCCTCTGGGAAAATCACTCAGAATTGCAAATATAGCGTCGTGTGGTATTGATTTCCCCGAGTCCGAAAGTTTAAAGAATGAAATATCGATATAAAAAAATAAGTGCTGTACAAGTGCAAATAATCGGTATATCTTTTAAAGCTGTGTTAAAAAGAAAAGTTTATAAGAGTATTGAGTTGTGGTGTGCCCCCAAAAAGTAACGTGGACAGTGAAAGTGGAATAAATATGGATTTTGGAGATTAAAATAGGAAAACCTTATGTCTAGGCAATAAATCCTGCGGCCAAACCGGATTAGTAATCAAATGAGGGACGAAAATATGGTTCTTAAAGAAGTTAACCATCTTCTGTTCAATTTGCCTGTACGGCCATCATCTGGGCTTGGCTAGGGCTGGGGCAACCCTCCCAGATAGGTTACATCCTTGCTGGATGGTGGTACCAACGGTGGAACCCCCAGTAGAGCGAGTATATATTCCGAACTTTAACAAACACTAAAACCTTTCACCACTTATAAACTGGCAACTCTAATCCTCTCATTGTTGCTAAGCACCCAGAATATTTCTACGTTGGAAACTTTCACCCTTCCCTCTGAGCGAGATGCATTAGCTTTCGAAAAGCAAATATCTAGATTTTACGGGATTCATCTTGATTTTTTCCAGACTCTCATTTAGAGATTTATATTTCTTTGAAGCCTTGCTGTAACATGCTTCGGGCTTTTTGCATGTGATAGTATCGCCAAAGTTTACAGAATTAAAAATATAAGTTGATTCACTCCGCGCCATCGTCAAAATCCACTCCGCCACTCCCCGCCTGCCCGTTAGACTGGTGCCAGTCTACACTCGTTGCTGGATGCGTACACGGTGTTTTAAGTTTATTTTAAATTTATTTACGGTCCGGCGTATAGGGTGAGATTTCAAAAATACCGATTTGTTTTTTGTGGATTTCTGAGTAAAATGTCTAGGCGAAATATTTGTTCAGTAGATGATTGTGAAAGTCGAATGGCAGACAATATATCGTTCTTTAGGTGCCTAAAAGATGAAGGAAGGTATGTATTAGTTTATTATAAGCTTTTATTAAACTTCACTTGTATGTTTGGGTCAAATCTTACAAGTTAAATTTGTCCTACTTCCCATCAATGTTCAATATCAATATCGATTTATAGTTACAATAGAGTATGTAATAAAAAAACTTGCAGGTGTCGAGCCTGGAAAAGTGCCTTATAGGATCCCACAAATATGCGAATGATACACCAATGCAATGTCATAGCCGTATTAGAATTTGTGGTTTGCATTTTAATGAAAACAGTTTTGCAAATTCTTCTTGGTGCTGTATACATTCATATGCTGTTCCATCAACCGGGTTACCAACTAAAAAAGGTAACTTTTAATCACATTTTGTGCATTTGCAAATTAATGTAAGATGGGTGCAAATATACGTTTATCTAAAAGTCTATTACTTTAAATTTTGTACTAATTAGTTATTGTGATAAAATTAACGAAATATAGAAATTGCTAAAATGTGGACATTTAATTTTGCAAAACATTCTCCAAAATAATTTGTAAAGTTTTGCAAAACTATGATGTAGCTCATCCCCAATATAAATTAAAATAAAGAATTTTGCACGGGGTATTAAATTTCATTCTTGAAGTAAAAAATAATATATTTTACAAATTTTATTTAAATATGCAATCGTATTTACCGTATTTTTTTTAAAATATGCTAAATAAGGCCTTTATCTTTTCATATGTTTTTGTGACTTCACAAAATATATTTTTCAAAATTTGTATGAAAACATATTTCATTATTTAAATCCTTCCATTTATTACTTAGTAAGCGGGAAATTTTACTCTATGTTCCCCAATAGCGCTTTGACGAAGTAAATCGCGTCAAACTCGGCTCTTATTGCCTCAATACCCCCTACATTTTTTTACCGTCGCGTTGCGTCCTCGGCTCGCCTTTGATATGACGATTTCATTGAATTGGCGCTTAGTGCACTAACTTATATTTTTAATTCTGTAAACTTTGGTATCGCAGTGCAAAGAGATCCATTGATTGCTAATTGAGATATTTCTTGAACAAATATGCTGAATAATAAAGGAGAGATGAGGGAACTTCGGGGGACTCCCGCAAGCATATTTTGGGTGCTAACCGTTGCGTTTATGTATTAAGCCGCTTCGGCTCTGGTCGGGAGTGTAACTTGCACTTGCTAATTTAGTCACCCTAAGGAAGCTGAAAACCCTAAAAGAACTTGGAAAAGTTTGACGTTCCGAGAAACAAATCTGCCCGCTGTCATAAACCATCAGAATTCTAAAAAATGAAAACGATTAGTAAATACAACAGTAAAAAGCTTGTGCATTTTGTCATCTTGTCAAAGTCAAAATTCAAAACTTGACAAAGTGCACGAGCTTTTTAGTGTTACAATTGCATCTAATAATCACAACAACAACGGCGGCAGATTTATTCCTCGAAAAATCAAGTTCTTTCAGGTTTTTCAGATTCTTTAAGGTCACCAAATTAGCACTGGTGCCAGAGCGCAAGTGGCTCTATACATAAATTATTGTTAATAAAACTGAGGTGGAGAAATAGGCAACAATTTGTCTCACAAACGTGAATCATCCACAGCAAAATAGATCATATCTATTCCACTAAATGATTCGGAAACCCCAGCCTGATAATTTTACAAGAGTCTAGCGACCCGACCAAATTTTCGATACCAAAGGCCACCTATACTACATAGGCTGGCCTTGCGTGGAATATATTCACAAAGAAGGGGGATTCTTTGTGAATGTATTCGCGGAAACACATGCAAGCTACTGTATATCGACTATAATACGGCTTTTATTAAATATATCCTGGTTTTTAGTTAAATAAAGCAACATATTTTGGAAAAAGTGCATCCAAAGTACGGGCACGTATTACAATAAGTAATATCACTTTTCGCATGGCCCTCCGCTCGCTGCGCTCGCTACGGGGGCTCAAGAAAAGGAAACTAACCAGGTGCTAACCCAAACTAACCCAAGACATACCCAAAATCAAGAAAAAAACTGTTTAGAAACTTAACCTTAAAAAAAATAAAAAGAAAACAACGGGGTTTGAACCCGAGCCGCCGACGCCGATAAATGCCGCTGCCAAGTTCAGACCTAACCATCTAGTCCTCTGGACCACCACGCCTTATATCCAAATCGATTGCATCACGATGACATAGCGCGAATGCAATCGCTTCAGTCAACGCCATCTGCACTAGATGGCGCTAGAGTCGGCATCGAAAATTATATCGGGTCTACAGACGCTTGTATAATTTTTACCAGTAGCTTGCTATGCTATTAATTATTACCAGGGAATTTTCTTGGCAGAATTGTATAGGGGGCATTATGTTAGCCCAGCCCGTTTAGCCCAGTCCATTTGTCACATGAACCTTGTCTAATCTTTTCATCCATGTCACCCAGGAGTAAAGGGCATCTTTGTTTTTAGTCAATTTCATGACATCATCAATGTTCTTGTAGAAAAATGCCGCTTCTTCGTCGTTTTTTTTTCGTTGCAGGGTACACTTGGATTAGGTTGAGTGTTCCATAGTATGACTCGAGTTGTAAAAGCAAAACACGGGAGAAGAAGGGCACCAAACTTCACAGATCTCTGAAGAGTCTCGTCAAATATAACCGCAACTCCATGAAAATGTTGACTGTCATTACTTTCCGAGTAATAGATAATTTTGTCTTGTAGTCTACTCTGTCCGCAGTTCATCCAGCGAGCTTCACTGATTCCCATTCTATTGATGTTCAGTCTATTCATTTCCAAGATTACATTGTGTGTTTTCCTTGGATCGTACATGCGTTAATCATTCCATGTTCCAATTTTTATTGATTTTTGTAGCAGGGTGTTTTTCATATAGGTTGTATTACTCATATCAGTCACAACCGTCTTTCTCGGAGATCCGATCGGAGGACTTACTCCGGAATTATATTTACTCCTGACGTCATAGTGATAATGCAGGGAATATCACTATGTGATCCTTAATGCAGTGGATTTCCAAATTGACTTCTGCATCCTGATGCCGTTGACTACATGGTTCATCCGCCTTCTGGCTTGATTTCTCAGCCCAAGGACAAAAGAGTGCCCTTGCACTTTCTGGCTCCTCCACTCGAAGCTGTTGGCCAGGTAAGTGGGGACTGTTTATTCCGGCAGTCGTTCTGTCGTCAGAGCCTCGTTAGTTATCTAGCAGGGTGCACCAGAGATTATCACGCGTGCAGGTGAAGATGACATTTGGGCTGGCATCTCCTCTGCACACCTTAGAAAGTATTTATTCCTAAAGCAAGGCCTTACATACCCAAAATTAAGAAAATATGGTCTTAAAAATAAAAACTGTTAATTCTAACTTTAACAAACTTCTTTGCACTTCTCTTTCTTGGTGTTCACGAAAGTAGGCATTTCAATATCTTCATTCTCATCAAAGTCTTCGTACAGCGATATTACGTAACATTCGATCTTGCTCTCATTTTGGAACTTTGCGCAGGTTTCCGATTTGCGACACTTTTTTCAGGCGTTGATATTTGCCAACGTCTGCATCATTTTCAGCTGGAATTTTCCTGAATACATTATCCGGATTAAACGGATATAATCCCGTAGCTTCACATCCAGAATTAATATTTTTTCCAACAGAAGAAAAGATGGCCAATAGTTTCCTACTAAATTTGTAATAATTAGGCCATTGTTTTTTTTTGAAATCCTGCGAAGGGCACAGGGATTTGAAATCTTCCATATTTTCAGTTCGCCAACCTATTTTGATTGGTCGAAAATAGGCTACGTCAAGCATTTGTGTCAAATGGGTGCTGTTTGACGGTAAGAACAATCTAATATTTTCAGCTTTGCATGTTCTAATCACTACCGCTGTGCAAATTACTAGATTGTCTCCAATTATAGCGTTGACACCTGTTGGACTCTATAATATAGCACAATAACTTAAAAAAAAAAAACAGTCTTTAAATAAACTTTGATTATACCAGCCTGACCGGTTATAATTAATACAGTATTTAGGGCCGGTATAATTAATACAGTCTTTAGGGTCTCCTTGAGTCCATGTCGACCATAAGTTGTCTGTCTGATTTATAGACAATATATTGGGGCAGCATAACTCCAGACACGATCACAGGAAACATGACTGAATAAGCAGCTTTTTTAGAATCGCAGGCGTTTTCAGCATGTTTCATAGTTTGTCAAATAAGTTCTTTGGTTCTTCTAGGATCATCGTCGAAGTTTGTAATCGGTCGAAATATTTATTCAGTAGTTGTCGTGATACATTTGCCCAAGCTCTTTTTATTTTTCGGCTAAATGTTCGAAACATCACTGTGCATTTTAAGAAAGTCGCTGCAGTAATCCTTCCCAGGCACGTTAGGAAATTTGTTCACAGTTTTACCAGCACGGTCCAAGTAACTTAAGACTAAATATTTTGTCTTCCTTTTCGTAAAGATAACCCCATTCAGCCGGCATACTGATATCATCAACATTGGCCGGTTCTTAAGTAGAGTTTAGATTAGGTTACACCCAACTTTTATTTGGGGTTTTTATTGTGAATTTTCCTCCACAACGTGATTTTGGACGTATTATATGTTTCACTCGCCTCTCTCAAACTAATGACTCTTCTTCTAATTGCGACAATGCCTTATTCAATGTTCGGCTGCTGTACTGCATATACATTCGACATTGGTCGATTCTTCAAGTCACTCTAGAAATGTAGCCCCAATAAAAAAAGCCCTTAAAAATTTGAAAAAGCAGATTTCTAATGGGAACTATGTTCAAACCTTAAAGACAACTATTCTCCAAATCAAAGTCACCCCCTTTTGCGGTACCTACTGCAATATTTTTAATTTTCTTTTTGTAATTGCTCATGCCAACTGTTTCCTGTTAGGTTTGTAATCCTTGACCTGCATTATTTGTCATTATTTTCGTAATTGGCGATAGATAACTAACACTGAACTGCACCATAACGTGTGACATTTTTTTAGATAAAAGCGCAGGCGAATTACAAGCCAGTATAAATAAATACGTAAACATACCTTGAAACAAGCCTTATTTAAAATTTTCACCTTTGGATCAATGTTACGTTAAATTAATATCGGTGCTTATTGCGCCAACAACCTGTAGTGTGCTGCATCAGCAATGTCAATTCCTAAAATGGTTCGGCCACCATCCGGTTGTCATTAAAAGCGAGACATCTTTTTTTAATGATCGATCAAGTTCTCTGGTTATATTAAGTAGTGTCTAGGATAAGAAATGTTAATAACGATGAACTGCTTGATGGTTTTTACTATATCCGTTTATTTATTTTTATACTTTAATATATTGTAGTTGTTCGTCTGTTGAAATCATTTGAAATAAGATCAGTTTTACTACCACATACTGTCTCTAAGGTAGGTTTAATGCGTTCAATAACTTGCAAAATGATATAAAATTTGAATGATAATAATAAGTCGTGGAAAGTATTGCTTGATATGTTAATACGCACGCTTTGTATGATGTACTACAATTAAATCCAGCATTACAAGAATCAGAAGCTGTAAATATTGTATGTTGCCAGTTACGGATATTACCAACAAACCAATTCATACATATTTAATGTATCTTACATTTTTCAAATTTGAAGAAGTTAATAATAATTATTAATTAATTAATTTAAAGGAAGTTCAGTCCTTCAGCCTCTTAAAATATGGACTTTTTTAGAAACTAGAGAGGATTTACGAAGTTTGTTTCTTACTATATTCAAAAAATCAATTCATATACAGTTTCCAAATTTGAAGAAATAAGTTTCGTTTTAATTTCAAGAAGAAGAATGTAAATATATAAAATATTTTAATAGTTTCCTACTAAATTTTTAACAATTAACAACAAACACGACCAACAGAGTTAACAGCATCCTTCTCCGCTTGACCGTCTGTTAATTTTATAAATCCGAAAAACGGCAAACGTAAATCGAAGCGAATATGGTACTACTTGACTGACCCAAAATACCCAAATAAAGTGCATTCTTTATTCTTTACCGCCCGTCGGCCAGCATCCACAATTTGTCCAATAGGAATCCATCCACACGTCCACGAAAACGTATCATATGCGTTTTCCCGTTTGAAATATCCATTACATTCCATTGTTTTTCCCGTGTAAGTTTCTTTTATAACTAAATCAGAAGTAGGCCTCCCCAGTTGCTTTATAAGCTTGTCCTCATAATTTAGAGATGTGTTTTTACAATATGTGTCACTGAATTCATTTTAACGAAATAATATGCCGTAAATTTCTATTAAACACTAAACAAAAATAAAATGGTTTAAAGTATTCGGAATTACCTACTTAGTTCTTAGTATTTCATAGAACACATTCACTTATCCACAAAATCCTCGATAAAACTAATGTTTAATTAAGTTTAATTAAAAGAAACGCGCCAGCATCGTCACTATATTATTTCTCTAATTGCAATCAAAACAAACGTGACAAGCGGTGAAAATCACATCAAAGGGATACCGACAAGTGGAAGCAATAAGAATGTGCGCCGATAATTGGAATATCCAGGCAGGCGCTGGAAACAGCGTCGTCATAGGAACCGCGTATCAAAATAGAATGCAACGTGTTCTATGACGATCTGTGGCATAAAATCGGGATGCGTGTCCTTGTGCGTATGTTAGTAAATTGCTCTAGTACTTTAGTAGATAATTGGATAATTAAATATGCTCAAATAATTATTAAGGCATAATAGGATTATGTGTCTATTATTTTATGATTTTTTTATGGAATTTTTGGGGGGCACGTGCTCCCTCTGCCGTGGGGCACAGGTTGCCTGCTTTATCCTATACATTTTTTAAATTTGAGGAAATAAGTTTCGTTTTAATTTAAAAATCTATAGTTTAATTTTAGAGTCACAAACTAGAGAGTATTTACGAAGGCTTTTTTACTATATTCTAATAACCAATTTATATACTTTTAATTTAACTTACATTTTGAAAATTTGATGGAATAAATTATATTTTAATTACAAAACCTGTAGTTAATTCTTCAACTTCCTAAAAATGTGAACTAATAAATAGTTGCAAACATTTTGATAGAAAGTAGAGAGAATTTACGTTTTTTTACCATAGTTTAAAAACCAATTCATATGTCAATTTTTTCAAATTTAAGGAATAAAATTCGTTTTAATTTGAAAAACCATAGTTTAATCCTTGAACGTCTTATACCTTTATTTTATCTTACATTTTTTAAGTTTAAAGGAATAAACTACGTTTTAATTTCAAAAATTGTAGTTTAATCTTTCAAATTCTGAATGATGTGGACTAATAAAGAGTTGCAAACTTTGTGATAAAATCTAGAGAGGATTTACGGAGGTCGTTTTTGATTATAGTCAAGAACCAATTCATTCATCTTTAATTTATTTTACATTTAATTACAAAACCCGTAATTTAAACGTTCAACTTCCTAAATAAATGTGAACTAATAAATAGTAGTAAACATTTTGATAGAAATTAGAGAGGATTTACGAGGGCCGATTTTTACTATAGTCCAAAAACCATTTTAATTTATCTTACATTTTTTAAATTTGAAGGAATACATTTTGTTTTAATTTAAAAAACCGTAGATTAGTTGTTCAACTTATTCCTAAAAATGTAGACTAGTAAATAGTTACAAACTTTTTGACAGAAACTGAACATGATTTAAGAAGGTCGTTTTTTGTAATAGTCAAAAAACCAATTCACAAGGAGTAAACTATGTTTTAATTTCAAATACCGTAGTTTATTGCTTGCAACTTCTTAAAAATATGAGCCACTTTAAACTTGCAAACTTTTTGATAGAAATTAGAGAGAATTTACGAAGGTCACTTTTTACTATAATCTAAAAACCAACTCATATATACCTATAATGTATCTTATATTTTTCAAATTTAAATGAAATGAATAAACTACATTTTAATTTCAGTAAAACAAAAACCGTAACTTAACCTTTCAAATTCTTAATAATTGAGGTTAATAAGGAGTTGCAATGTTGAACACTTGGCTAAAGAACAACTTGGTTCAGCTATGTATTTTGATTTGAGTAAGGCATTTCACCTGACCAGCGTTGGGTGTTATTGCACAGACTGAAATGTAATAGTATTGTAGGATACCAAACTTGCTTACAGGGATGTGCAGGCAGAAAATTATACATGTTCTGCTGTATATTCTCCTCCTAGAAAATTAATATTTTTAATAAAAAAAAAAAATATTTGTAATAAAGTAGATACATAAAAGATTAACACAACATTTTTAGAATACTTTTATATTACTAAAACTGAGTTTTACTAAACAAAAGTTAACATAAAATCATTCTGAGTTAAGTTTATACATATATCGTATTAACTACTACAATATTACCCAATATCATAAACAAAATGATAAATCTCTCAGTAGCGTTAACACGTTAACATAAAAAAATTGTCATAATAAATAAAATATAGTTCTAACAAAATCAATATTCATTAGATTTATTACTATCTTTTATCTTCAGATTATAATAAATATAGGTCAGGAATAAGACGATTTCGTATAGGAGAATGAACATATATCATCAATTTGAAAAGAGTCGTTTCAACTGAGCTGAAGAAGCCGAAATAGTTTGAAATAGTGTTTAGCTGACTGGCCAGTCTGGACAGTGAAGGAGAATGTTTTTTGCTAACTCCCAAAAAGTTCTAACTTTTCTTGCCGTTGAGTATTTGAAATATATTTCTTCTTCTTGTAGCGCTACAACCTGGGGTGGGTCTTGGCTGACTGCACAACTTCTTTCCATTTCACTCTGTCATCCATCAGAGTCGGGTCTGTAGGTAAGTTCATTGATGTTTAATCTGACCGGATGTTGTATTTCCATCGTATACGTGGTCGTCCTAAAGGTCTTTTCCCTGTCGGGGCTTCATCCCAGATTAGTTTGGCCAGACGATTATTAGGGAGCCTATGGACATGGCCAACCCATCTCAGGCGTTGGGATTTGATTTCTTGAACGATGTCGCTAGTATTATAAATCTGTTTGAGTTCGGTATTGATTCGTGTTCAGGTCGTGATAGGATCCGAAGATCCTTCTGAGAGTCCTTCGCTCAAATCATCTACCTAAGTCCTTTCCATTGTTTTCGTCATCTTCCACGTCTCGCATTCATACATAAGTATTATTCTGATCACTGATCTATATAACTTAATTTTCGAAGTTCGTGTTAGGCTCTTGGACTTTATCTGGTTGTTGAGGCTGTACATACATCTATTTTCAGACTGAATTCTGCTTTTAATCTCCTCTGTGATAATCGTTGTATGCGGTGATTGCCGCTCCGAGATATTTAAAGCGTTCTTTTCTTCAAAATTGTAGGAGTCCATGGTTACATTTTGTCCTATTTTGGCCCGTTTCTTTTGCGTATTAATGCACATATACTTAGTTTTTCTTCATTGACCCTTATTCCGGTTTTCCTTGCCTCTGTCTCCACCTTGTTGAAAATTTCCTTTACTGTGAGAACCGTGTCCCCAACAAGGTCAATATCGTTTGCATATGCCAATAGTAGCCTCAGTTTTACTGTTAGAAGTTCTATCCTGATTTTTATTGTTATCATCTTTTCCATAATTATATTAAAGAGGATGAGTGATAGCGCGTCCCCTTGCTTTAGTCCACTGTTTATTTCAAATGGTTCTGAAAGTTAAGTGTCTACTTGTACTCTGGATTTACAGCCATACACATGTTTTAACGAGCTGGATAAGTTTTTTCGGGACAGAGAGTTCTGCCATGGCATTTCACAACTGCTCCCTCTTAATACTGTCATGTGCTTGTCGGAAATCAATAACAGGTTATGGATGGCTCTATTAAATTCCCACTCTTTCTCCAGTATTTGTCTTGGGCTAAAGAGCTGATCGACGGTCGATCTATTCTTTCTGAAGCCGGCTTGGTATTCTAGGAAACTTTCCACAAAAGGGGTCAGTCCGTTTAATAGGATATTCGATAATATTTTATAAGCGGTGTTAATTAGAGAGATTCCTCTGTAATTGGAGCATTTGGTTTTGTCTCTCTTTTTGTGGACAGGGATTATGATATTTTCTGGCCATTTTGTTGCTCCTCTTCTATGCAGATGTATGTGATGAATTTGTGTAATTGTTTATGCAGAGTCTCTCCCCCGTACTTCAGGAATTCGGCGGGTATATTGTCGGAGCCCGGTGCTTTTGAGTTCTCCAGTTTGTTGATTGCTTCGATTGTTTCATCCAATTGGGTCATATACTGGTAGGTCTGCTGTTAGATATAAGTTTTCTCTGTGTCTTTCTTCATGTTTTACATTTAGTAGTTCTTTGAAATATTTTTGCCACACTTAGACTAGTTCTGTCTGTTTCGTTGATTATTAGTTCGCCATTATCTTTCCTAAGCACAGAGGCAGAATTAGGTCTGAAACCTTCTTTTCAAGAAAGCTCGACTGTTTGGTTTCAATCTGTTCTTTTCCGTCTTCTCATATTGTTACCTTCCGTACTCCCTTTTTTTCTTCCTTATTAGTTTTCTGGTTTCTTTACGGGCTTCTGTATATTTGTCCGTGTTTTCCATTGTTTCTTGTTGTATCATAATGCTTCTCTTCTTCTGTCTGTGTTGTAACTGTTTCTGGCATTCTCTTTCTTTTTACTTTTTCCTATGGTTATTTCGGCTATCCGGGTAATTGTTTCTTCCATTTGCCTCCAGAATCTTTCAACATTTACAATTTCGTCCACCTTATTTAGTTGTTCAATTCTTGTGTGTGTCTTTCTCGGTTTCCTTATTTTGTAGTTTTTCGGTGTTCCACTTTCCCGTTGTCTTGATCAATTTGGGTTTTTGTGCCAATATTCTCATCCGGATTTTTGCTCGTACTAGATAGTGGTCTGTGTCGTCATCTATTTTCCTTAGACTTCTTACATCCAGCACATTGTTTCCGTGTCTGGCGTCTACAGCTGTATGGTCGATTTGGTTTCGAGCTGTGTTGAAATTTATTTCGATTTTTCTTAAAGTCTTGAAGACCTTCCAAACCTTTGACATCTAAATTACCTCTCAAAAAATCATCTACATCTCTTATTTGATGTTTGGTTAACATTTTTCCTCGATAAACTGGATGCAAATCGTTGGCAGCCAGTGAATAGTTATTTAAGGCGTTTTTTCAAATATGAAATGTATTCATACATGAAAACCTTCTGGCAGACGCAATTTCAATCATCTCTCGGCTGCATCTTCAATTGAAGCTTGGGTACTTCAAAATCAGTTAATAAGTTTGCAAAATGGACCAAATAATTTGACACCATCAAAACTTATTCGATATATCAAAATAATTCACAAGTGAGTCGCGAAAAGTGCTCCCAACAATTTCTCCATCAGCTAGTTTAACCTTCTTCCGCCCAATTTTAAGAGGCTGTCCACAAGATCAGGTGACGAAAATTCCTCCGAAAGTAAATTCGCAGTATGACTGTTGCAGTTCGTGTACCACAAATGTATTTGAGCACCAAATTTTCTTCATCTAGTCCGAACAGAAAACATTTTATTAATTAAATAAATAAAACACAATTATTTTCATACAATAAAATAAACTATACAAATCAGTGTTGTTTCTACATTTTTGATATTTTTTACAACTTCTACATAATTTTCTAGGTGCATGGAGAAAAATAATATTCTACATGTCGATGTCCAATCCTGCTTGCCTATATGTTGATATTTGTCAGATAGAAAAACGGCAGATTGCATTGTCGCTAGCCAAAATAGATGCTCCACTTATTTTAATATTTTTTAATATTTACTAACGATCCGCATGCTAAGATTAATAAAGATTCTTTGTGTCAGTTTTTCCGATGACACATCATCCAGTCCAACTGTTGTTTACTGTTTGGCTTATCTATCATCCTGTAATTTATGAAACACTTTTTAATATCAAAATATTTTAGAACAAGGGACTTTATTTAAGAAAATTCAATCTCCGGAAAATCATTTTCGATAGATATAGTTTTGAAAATGGTGGTAATGACCAAATTTTTGCTGTCAATTTAGGACAAACCTTTAAAATACTTTAGGCACAACATGCAATTTCTTAATAAGTGCAACTGGTTTATAAGCACAGGAGGAAATTACGTTTTTTGCAGGGTTTCTTTATTGTATTTCACAACTGATTTGTGATTACGATGCTTCTTTATTTTCAGTTTATATTTTGCAAGGTAATTAACCTTCTCGTATTTACATTGTTGAGTTTACACCGCTATAAATTAAAGTGGTCAAAGTAAACAAAGGGCAGGTGTTTTTTTATCATTTTCGTTTTTATGTTTAATTTAAACGGTACTTATATTTTTTGGTGCATGCTTCCGAGCGTTTGCTACCTCTTGATTTTCTTCGGTCGCGTCGTAGGTAATCAAAGCAGCTGCGAATAATAACAAGTTAAAGTGAATATATATATTTTTGGAAATGCACTGTGTAATTAAGGTACAGAGACTTAACGAACTTTCACACCAGTGACATCAAATATCAATACACGAGTCAATATAATTCCTACCTACTACCTACTAAAAATTTGTACTTATTGCTATTTAGTGTTCTTCAAGAGACTTTTATTTTTACTTAGGTTTAAACGTATTTGGCTTAGTTAACATTTTTATCATTGTTATATTTCTATTTTTTTCCAACATGTTCAATTCTTGCTGAAGTTGAACAATTATTTCAAAATGCAAACTTGCTTCCTTATTTCTATCTAGTCTCTTTTTATTTTGGTTGTTCTTAGGGTTTTTCTCATTTTCTGACAGGAACTTGAGAATTGACAGGACCGAATGTTAAGTGTTTTTTGTACCTATATTTTTATATGTTCGTTTTTTTTCTTCTTTATTTCAATTAATCGGCTATTTAATGGCAAATATCTGCCTCCGCGTTTATCACATTTAAAAAAAATACTTACCGGATTCAAAATTATTCCTATATATACTTAGTTTTTAAATATGCATTATGTTTAATAGTTACAAAAACATATAAGTAATTTAAATTTTTTTATATAAGGGTTCGCTAGATGGTTGCCTTCCTATAATACTCAAAGCTTTACAGTATGAAAAGCATGTTGACATGTACATTTAATTTTTGAAGTTCGTATTTTTTTATATGCTATATATAATTTGTTGCTGAGAAAAGTTTATACTTAATTTTTTTTTTAATCACAAGGTTTGAATTTTCTGATCATAAATAATACGTTTCGTAACGAATCGTCTGGTTTTGCAGATGTCTTCGGGCTAGAACACACATAGAATAAATAATCTTGTCAGATTTCAACTGATGCGTATTAAATCTATACTTACGGAGTTATTTACTAGAAACTAAAATATTGTTTACATGTCTCTTTTAGCGAGAACGTACAAACCAATCGCCGCGAAAAACTTCTAGTGTCTTATTATTTAGTACCCACATCATGAAATTTCCATCTGTCAGGTACTAATAATATTTCCCGGTTTAAATTCCTAACACCTGCAGTGCGCATTTCAGATTTTTCTCACATGTAGGCATGAACGGTCAATGCCTACCAACTGAGAACTGGGTAGGTGCGAAATATCAAAATAATTACATACAATTTAAATAATTCCAAGCAAGATCAAGAGACTGAAAATATCGTAGGCATTATCCCGGATGAGTGATGCGAATTCAAATTTGATGAATCGAGCGGGCGTCACATCATTGATCAGTGTCTATTTTCGTCGTCGCATTAATATTCTATCGGTTTTTTGATTTTTATCACATACACCAATCATTTATTTGTAGCTAGATATTGTTTAACCATTGGTATGTGTAGGCATTTACGCGTGTGTATCTATGAATTTAAATGTTAGTTTGGGTTAGTGATAATTCTGATCCTAGTGGGATAGGCAAAGCAAAGATGAAAAGGCAAATCTTATCTTCTAAGTTCAATCTTTCATACCCTCAACTTCCTCTGAATCTCTAAGTAAGCTTTTACTTAGTGATAGGAGTTGCGAATATTTCCATCGGAGCCGCGAATATTGTGAATAGAGATTCATCAAGACTAGTAGCTTGAATTTTTTCTTAAAGACTTGACTTGACTTGAAAACTCAAGCTTTTCAAAATTTGATATTTGACTTGACTTGATTTTCGGACTGAACTACTTGACTTGATATCAAGTAAAATCAAACTACTTGATATTACTTGATAGTGATCTGTGAAATGCGCATCGAAGCGTTAAAATAGGGGATTCACAGAGGTTAAATAGGGGATTCACACAGCAAGCAGGCACTCGATGACGACGTGCTCGTGCTATTAGTAGAGCAGCGTTGTTCAAGGATAAACGGCGACCGCAAAAGAATTATTATGTCTGATTTAAGAAGTGATTTGTCAGAAATGGAGTCGGAACCTTTTTAAAGCAGCGGCTCAGAATATATCGTAGATGAAAAAGTGTCAGAATCCTATGACACCGAACCAGAAGAAGAAAGTGCAGGGTCGGCGCCACCAAAGGCAAAACGAGTTAAAGCTAATAAAAGTGTATCTAATAAAACGAATAAAATTAAGGATTATTTCATAATCGAGCAGGATCCTAAGAGTAAGAAAAATACTGACAAACAAGGCAAATGTACCCTATGTGTCGTAAAAAATACAGTTTTAAAAATGAAAAACTGTGGAACATCTTCACTAAGGAGGCATTTGCAAGCTAAACACACTAGAGTCTACGAAAACATTTTTGGTAGATCCAGCCCACCTAATTCCGAGGCAGAAGCCTCTGCCAGTTCGAATAGGCGTAGCACAATTACAAATTGGCTTGAGAAGGTAAAAAATTAATAATGATTAGATTTGAGCTAAAACTAAATAGTAAATAATTGTATAGGGTGGGCATTTTATTAGGGGCGTATGCATACCTCTTCCTCAGACAAAAAAAAAATAATTATATAAAAGATTCTTGGCAATCAAAAAAAATTAAATTACCTATTAGAATTTTATTTATACAGGGTGTCCGAAAAGTGCTGCACCAGAATCCTTCATTTGTTTTTTTCCAACTTCCTCCCTTTTTGAAAAATCTTTAAAAAAACACATAAAGGAATCATGCTAGAAAAAAAAACAAATGCCTAATTTGGATTCCTTGATCACGAAAACCCCTTAAGAAGTTATTTTTTTCAAAATTCGGATCAGTTCATTTTAATTGAACAAAAATAATCAATTTTAATCTGGATCATAAAAACTCGAGTTTGTTATCGTTTTATATGATTTCGGGATCAAGGATCACGAATCTTTCATTTGTTTTTCTCTAACTTTATCCCTCCTTGAAAAACCTTAAAAAAAAAACAGATTAAGAATGATATGCTAGAAAAAAAAATGCTTAATTTGGATTCCTTGATCCCCAAAAACACCTTAAAAAGCTATTTTATTCAAAATCCGGATCAGTTCATTTTAAGCCACACTTATAGTTTTATAATGTTTATTATTATTATTATAGGTTCCTTGATTTTAAAAGTTATTCTATATTAAAAAGGTTTAATAAATTATTAATAAATACCGAGATAGGCGAGATATCAAAATATTAAATAAAAGGCGGCTCTTGAACGGAAAAAATTACAACTTTCTAATATTCTAATTCTAAAAGTTTTTTAAATATAAGAACTATATAAGAACTACTGTCGACTTCTACTTTAGAACCGCTTTTTTATTATATAACATAATTTTTATTTGATGATATAATTGTGTAATGATGTCTCATTTAAAATTCTGATTTTGAAGTCGGTGCAGCAGTTTTTGGACACCCTGCATCAATACAACTCATCAGAGTATATTTACAAAAATCTATATTGACTTTAAGACATTCTATTCAAAATTGTGGGACATGCTATAAATTTTTATACAGGGCATTTCAAAAAAATTACTTACTTTTTCATTTAAAAGTGGGATATTATAACGTAAACGTTCTTGCACCTTGCGCTGCATTTTACTAACTCCAGTTTTGTTTATTTTGCAGACCACTAGTTGTTCGGAAAACTTCCAACAAGACAAATTTCAAAAACTACTTGTGGAATATATAGCACAAAAGTATCTCCCTTTCAACTTTTTTGAAGATGCTATAAGTGGAAAAATGTACAAATTCCTAAATCCAAAGGCAACTCTACCTGGTCGGAATCAAATGAAATCTTTGACATTAAAAACATTTGCAGCAGCGCAGCAAACAATTAAGTCATTTTTGAAAACATGCAATTCAAAAATCTCGTTCACAATCGATGGATGGTCTTCTTTTAATATGAAAGGGTACTATGGTATTACCGCCCATTTTATCGATAAAAATTGGAAACTTCATTGTATCCTTCTAGATTTTGTGCCAGCATATGGGCAACATACTGGTAATGCAATTGCAAAGCTATTTTTCGCGAAGTATTACAATTCTACGATGTTACAAATTGCGTACAAGGTATTACTACCGACAATACAAATAGTAATTTTACGTTCATCAGAGAACTTAAAACGCATATTTCTGAAATCGATACAAAAAATATCCACTTTGTATGTTTTGCACACATCTTAAACTTGGCAGCTAGAGATTTTATGAAAATCCTTGATTCTGAGGTTGAAGAAACCGCCAACATTTTGACAGATATATCAGATCATGATGATGATGACTGCCAAGTTCCGCCCTCTTCTGTAAGAAAAATCCATTCCCTTGCTAAAAAATTAAAAAACTCTGAACATTTACGTGAAGATTTTGACAAATTTTGCACCACTTTAGACCTGACATTTACTATGCCAAAACTTGATGTCATAACAAGGTGGAACTCCACGTTCGACATGTTGAGATGGAGTCTAAATATGAGAAACGCACTTAACATCCTTTGTGATAATGTAGAAAATTTAAAAACTTTAAAGCCAACCAGTACCTTAATGTTTTTAAGAGTATTTTCATAATTTTAGAAGGTGAATCATATGCTACTTTACCCATGGTAATAATCGGCATTAATATGTTGCTGGATAGACTAGAATCGTGGGCTATGGAACTTGACAATAAACCTGATCGAGATGAATTCGATGAAAAGATTATAAATAGTATTCAAGCGGCAAGGGACAAAATCATTAAACATTACGAACGAACTAACTGGATGTACTGTGTTGTCCTGATTTTAGACCCCCGACATAAAGTGGAAACATTCTCCAATACAAGTTGGGGAAAAGAGTTGCAGATAGAAGCAATTAAACATTTTGAAGATATTTTTAAAGCACAATATTTTAGGGCTGACTTTCTGCAAATTTCTGAACCATCACTTCAAGTAGCAGCATCTTCAAACCCTAGTAAAAATGGTAGTGTCGAAAAGTTTGAAATAGATCTACTAAGTTTGTTTAATAGAAAACCTGCCCATAATGCAGGCGACGATATGGCCTGGCGTTACGAAATCGACAAATATATTTCTGACCCAAGAGCTGACAGTACTGAAGATATTTTAGAATGGTGGAAGAGACACGAATGCATTTTTCCAAACCTTGCCGCAATGGCCAAAGACTTTTTGGCAACGCCAGCTTCTTCAGCTCCAGTTGAAAGGCAGTTTTCTAGAGCTGCCTTAACTCTTACCAAAACAAGAAATCGATTAGGCGATAACTCCGTTAGAAGCCTTATGTGTCTCAAATCATGGATGGCAAATGAGGATATTAAAGATTTATTTTA
This sequence comes from Pissodes strobi, assembly GCA_016904865.1. Lineage (NCBI taxonomy): Eukaryota > Metazoa > Arthropoda > Insecta > Coleoptera > Curculionidae > Pissodes > Pissodes strobi. The sequence goes on along the minus strand of MU183069.1, from coordinate 207,835 downwards.
GATATTCATTTTCATGTTTGTTGTTTTTCTATTGTTTTATTGTCAGAATTCAGAATATTTCATATTTTTATTTCATATTATTTCATTTATTATTAAACTGAGTTTGTTAGAGTTTTCGTTTTTAGATGTTTTTTAAATAAAATATTAAATCTATATATACATTGATTTTTATTGTTATTCCGTTTTGGCAGTTAATCAGATTAATATCAAAAAGTACTATTTTTTCAAGAAAAATCAAGTAGTTAGCTTGAAAAACTTGATTTTCAAGTTACTTGATGTGTAACTACTTGACTTGACTTGAATTTCAAAAACAAATACTTGACTTGATATCAAGTCAAGTCAAGTCAAGTAGCTTGAAAATCAAGTCAAGTCGTGAATCTCTAATTGTGAATATCTCGGAAATATTTGTTACACAGATATATCGAATATTACCTAGAGTGCGAATATTGGTTGGACAATTTTACTGCGTTGAATTTGCATATCACTAAGTTAACAGTTCTGCTATTCCTTATTGTGTATGCATAGTTTTGCAATTTTTTTTGAATGTACTTTCTCAGAAAATGATTTTTTTAGCATTTTTAACACTTTTTAAGGCAAGATTAGTTCTTGGTCAACTTTCTTTTCAGAGACTATAGTTTTAAAAATGTCTCTCTCTATGGTAAAAAGTGACAGGACAAAAGAGCGAAAGTTAGAGGAGCGAATACAAAACAGAGACTGTACAAAAAAAATTTTTATATTTGAAATCGTTGGTGACCAAAATGCGAGTGGACTTAGTATGAGCAGCGCTTTTTCAATTAACATCAATGATCAATTATTTTAAATGTCATTATAAAATAAAAGGAGACACTGAAACTCGCACCTCAATATAACATTGATTTCTCGTTTAGGCGGATTGGTTGAGAATTACTAAGGTTCAGTATTTTCCAGCGTTTCTTATGATGTTTTATATCTTTTGAACTCGCTTTAAGAATAAGTGTTAATTTTATCTATAGAAACATAAAAATAGCAAAACAGACCATAGAGTATATACCTACTTATATTTTAGGACAAGTATGAAATCATGCTAAACACATGGTATATTTTAACGTAGGGAAAATTTATCAAATCTTAAAAAAATTAATTCTAAAGAAGTAAGTCGGAAAAATCGGCATAACATTGGGTTAATTTATTTGCTCAAAAATTTTTTTAAAGAAATTTGAATTTGAAAAATTTGTTTTGTGCTTCTTTCCTAAGAGTAAATGCAGAGGCCGCATTGCCTTAAGATGGTCTCCATACCACTGTCAAAGTATAGCGGGGGCAACCTGTTAGGCCTGATCATTCTAGTCGTCTTTTCTGTACATTTACTCCCTCTTACCAAGGATTTTTGTGAATCGTGATGGTGCTATTGCACCATTTCTTATTATGGGCCATAGTACATAGACTCAACCAGATTTTGATAGACTGTCTGGTCTTGTGGATTCACCTTTCCAAGAGACAGTTCCATGTGAGATTCTTTTTCAGGATGACTTCCAGTGTTTAAAAGTTTAAAGGATTAAATTACAGGGATAAACCACCTATTGGAAATGTGTTCACCGAATGCCACTCACTTCTAGACAGCATGTTGTTTATATTAAGCAGGATTTCCTTCATTTTCTATGATTTTTTTTTCTGGTGTGAATCATAACTATACTATGAATTTTTAAGGGCTTAGGATTTCAACACATATTCTACGAGATTTGAACATGAGGTTTCCAAGTGGGTGTTTCATGAATGTCTCCCAAATATTTTCTGCCGTTATTAAGGACTTGGCTCCATGATTTGTCATATATTTTAGCGCCTTTCCAAAGAGATTACTAGGTTATGCCAATTACTCCTTTTATGTGCAAGTTCCATATAAGATCCTATTTTCGGGTGATTTCCTGGTATTTTGTATTCTTTAGGGTTTTCAGCCCCATTCTGCCACAGCTCCAAGTGACCGCTTAGTTCTGCGGATTATCATTTCTAAGTGGGAGTTCCATGTGATTATTTTCTAGGATGACTCCTAGATATTGCTTACATTCTTTGAGGGCTTAGGATTGCAAACATTTCGAAATGTGCTCTTCGGTCCTGTGGATTATCCTTTCCCCATGGCAATTCTAGTTTTTTTTGCCTAAAATTACTCAGAAATTGCACCTCTTCTGCATATTGAATATTAATGGCGAAAAACTGGAGATTTTATTATTTTCTTTCTTCTAGTGAGTTTCACATATTTGTGTTCCTTCTGAGATTATTATTTGGCCATGAGCGTCAGCCCTGGCCAAATATACCATCAAGGATGTTGGAAACAGTTACTTCAGATTTTTCTATTATTTAAATAATTAAATCGCCAAAACATTGATGTTTGCTTTTCGTTTTTTGTTAGCAGGAATTCAACATTTTACTATTTTTTGTTGATATATGGTGAAATACTCAGAAGTAAAACATGTGTGATATGATATGATATGTAAATATATCCCGGATTCAGATGCATATTCGTAGACACCTACCAAATTTGAGGTTCCTTAGGTTTATTTATGCAATGAAGAAGTAAGGAATAAATTCGATACAAAAGCTAAGGATTTTTTTCTCTGGAAACCCCGACACCGCTCTTTAATTTTTTGTTGGGCATTTTTGTATGACAAACTAAAAAGTTTATTTTAAATGAAACATCCTGTTTTTGTTTGATGATTTTTATTGAGATTATAGGTTAATTATTGTAAATATTGACGTTTGACAATTTACATTTTAGAGATTTTAAGAGGTTGGATAACTTATATAGTTCGACTGAACAGAAAATGAATTGAACTTCCCTATTTCAGACAGGAGCTTCCGGTTCGGCTGGAAACAGAAAAATGAATTCTTTCCGGTTAAAGGAGGTTGCCTTCAGAAGAAAGTTAATCGAAAACTGATATATGAAAGTCAAATCCATTCCGTTTAGATGTTACAACCTTTCAAATTGCCTAAAATGTAAATTTGAAAACGTCACAATATATTTCAAACACAAATTATACTTAGTTTTCCACAAAATTGAAACATCAGTAAAAAGATAAAAGTCTTTTATTTTATAAAAGTATCTATGATGTCGTATCTTTCATATGGGCCATCCTGTCTACATACATTTGACATAAAAAATCGACATGTCCCATCCTTTTTTAAAAATTATATTTCGTCCTCAATGTAAAATATACATAAACATTATCATAGAGAATTCGGTTTTTCATTTTTTATTTCAACCATCAAAATACTGCTACTTCCTATGCAGGTGATTCCTCTTAACGTACGTTTCTTTGTCTTTGTTATTATATAGATAAAGGTACTACCTGGAACAAGTCAACAACCGAGTTAAATACTGTTTTATTTTATCATTATGTAATATTACAGTGCACTGCTTGGTTTACCATATTGGGATGTTGGCCCATCAATTTATACCTACTTACTCTCATCTCATACAGGATGTCTCAAGTTCATTATTTGCTCGATTTACCTCGTTCTTGACGTTTTCTTGGCTCCTATATAGAGATAGACATATACATAATATGCCGTTTTAAGGAGTTAATCTTAAGCAGTTTAAAATTATTGGTGCCGTTGCAAGGAATGTTTATATATTTTTAATTATTTCATATAATTTCTATTATATCGATTTTTGCCCATATATAATTATGTAGAGTGTTAGGGAGTAGACCTCGTTCTCGATCCTTGTAGACATAAGATTCAGGAACGGCTGCACTTCAGTGAAAATATATCCAGGAATCAACCTGGTGGGTGGTTTTAAAAGAAATCTAAAGAGGATAAGAGAGAAGAAGCCTATTAGATATGATATGAGGAAGGTAAAAGAAACCACAACCAGACAATAAGCAGAAACATGACTCAATAATGATAATGGCATAATCATCTGAATATGAAGGAGAAATATTAGAATTTTAAACCCCAGAGTGGAAAGTATTTAAAATAATCTACTGAAGTCTGATACAACCAAAAAGAACTCGTGATTGACTGTCCAAAATAAATTTTATTTTTCAGATAACCCCATAAAAAAGTATCCTTTCCAAATTGGGTAGGCATTTATTATCCAGGTAGTTCCTAACGGGGAGTATATTATAAGCAGGTGCTCTATCTTGTTACCAGTGAATTTGTAAAAGTTCTTCATAAAAGGGGCCCGGGAATCACACTTATTTTTGATTCCACGCCAAATATTTAACGACTGTCTTAGCTTCAAATATTTTCCCGGATTGTCTGCAGTCCAGAAAAGCATCTTTTTTTTGTTTGCTCCCTGTTGTGCTGAAAGTGAATTCATCATCAGTTCATCATTTTTCCTTCTCCCCCCTCCCCTGGCCAAAAGGGAGGGGGTATATAGTACTGTTTTCGTCCAGGATCTTCTTTATACCCCGGCTATATCCCCTGAAAATTTCAGCCCTCTACCTATACGGGAACATGCCAGTAGAAGGAGCGTTACGTTACATATCCGAGCATGACGCGTGATGGCTCGGTCTCATTCAACCCCCGCAAAAAAAAATAACGCAAAACGCGCCTAAAGAAGTTTTCACTTAAAAAAGAACACCCTGATAATGATACTATTACAACCAGTAAAATATTGTAGTTTTTTCATGTTTGTATTCCGATGCAAATACAAATATGAACATGGATGTAAAATATGTACACCCTAAGATGTACCAATCTTCAATTCTGTCTAATTGAAGGTAGCGTAAATAATTTACTATTTAATTATCTTTCAAGCCTTATTACTAATTGGTCTAGATTTTCCGTTGCGAATTTTTAAAGAAGGCATTATTAAGCGTCATCCTTAAAAGGATTCTTTACTCGCCGATAATAGGGTTTCTTTTAGACAATAATGTGGATCGTGTTTTGACCTCTAGTCTGACCTATCGCAAGAATTCAGAATTACAACTGTTTAAAATAAAATAATATACAGCTAAATTACTTTATTTGAAGAAGAAGGTTTATAGTTTCCGTATTCATCAGATATAAGTAAGGATGTCAAATCTCCATTAATACGAAGCAATGATCCGGAACATAATAAAAAATTATATTAGCTTTAGTTATAAAATAGAAACGTTGTTAGCAAAATATTTCGAAAACAGTGACGTATAAATATTTGCGTCACCCTGTACAATACTAGAAATAAATTGAGACCCATTGTTTTGACGTTCGATATGATTTAAACGATGATTCAGATCGATGCATAACGCATGTTCCGAGGTGTAGAGCATCAGTAATATCCGTTTATAACGATTAAAATAATGGGTTCGCTCCCTAAAATATTTGATATAGCAGACAATAGGTAGATTTCGTAATGTACCGTCTACTCAATCGTTAACGTTAAGAAACGAACGCTATCCAGGATTGGCATATAATTAAATATTATTTAGTTTTATTAAATGTTTCTGCATTAATCACTTTTGAAACGTAGTGATGCGAAAGAAGTTTCGCCGATTTTAACCCAATCTTATCGGACTTTTCTAGATTTAACAAGGACGTTTAGAAATTATATTCAAAAAAAAATAACTAGTTTGAAGCTTGAAGCTCAGCTGCATATACTGAAATCATTATGGCAGTTTCTTATTTCTGTTGGTTATTTTATGAGTCAAAAATGCGGATGGGCGATATTGACAATTGAATACGGATATAAAAAATATATCGATAGGCAGATAATCCTCGTATATACTTCGGATGTTAAGCAGTATATTTTACAGGTAAAGGCCCAAAAAACATATATATAAATTGCTGTTCAAATGAAGTAAGATATCCCAAATTTTCGCCAAATTTAAATTTGTCATAATTTTCCAAGTTGCATCTTGATTTTAATAGTGTCATCTGCTTATTACGCATGTCATTCTCTAGTTCAGTGACGTTTTTGAAGTTTTTTATTTATTAGTAGTATTAAGTATTATAGAACAGGGGAAAGACTAAAACAACTAGAGAAGCGATCACTTATATGGTACACAGATGGATCAAAGATGAAAGAAGGAGTGGGATCCGGAGTTTATGCACTCTGCACCTTTAGGAAACACTCCCACAATCTTGCAAGCAGAACTAAATGCTATAAATATTGCCATCTCTGCATGTGCCAAAAAAGGCCTAAGAGGTGCAAAGATCTATATCCTATCAGATAGTCAAGCAGCCTTAAAGGCGCTAGCATCTAGCAGAATCAACTCCCGGCTAGTGTGGGATTGTCGGATGGCTGCATATCAACTGGCAAACAGAAACAGACTCATCCTAGTGATGGGTACCAGGGCACGAGAATGTGGAGGGCAACGAAGCCGCTGACCAGCTCGCACGGTGCACAGACTGCCTTTTGCGCGCCTGAACCATTCTTTGGCATCACTAGAAGGCACGTAATGAATGAACTCAGATATTGGCAAAAAAGTCCGAAAGAGACACATTGGGCCAATGCACCTGGGCAGAGGCAGATCAAAAGACTCATCTCTTACTCGCCTAACTACACACAAAAGCTTCTCAAACTACAAAAAAAATTAGATTAAACTGGTTGTAGACCTTCTCACTGGACATGACCCCTGGAGGCACCACCTCAGGAAAATGGGGAAAACCACTGATGAACAATGCAGATTCTGCCAAACTATGGCTGAAACGTCAGAGCACCTACTCTGCAAATGTCAGGCACTGACTCGCCAAAGGTTGCAACATCTCGAAAATGCCCTTGTGGCACCTGGAGATCTACAAAAGCTCAACCCTTGAAATATTCTGAGGTTCTCGAAAGAGATAGGAATTTTTGTGTAAAATGGAAGGGTATACACAAAAGATCAATAATTGTGGTCGACGTGTTAGGCAAATCTTGCCGAGCGACCCCTCCACCGTACCATACCATAAGTATTATAGAGGATGGTCAAATGTTTCGAATTTAATGTTAGATTTTTTAGCAAAACCAGACTGCTCTTATTTATCTAAAAGATTTTCAAGCGATTATTTAAAGAGTTGCTTGACCTATGGAAAATGCAGGGTAAATAGAACAACTTATTTTTGTGCGTATACCATAGGAGGGAAGCATACGTAATTCCGTAGCCGCTTTAATTTAGACATTATTATGCATAGTTTATCTTGGCGCATTCTACATCTAGATAAGAATAGGCGTGGTTTTTACAGAGTGGCCAAACACTAAATTAAAGTTTTATTAATATGATATTTCTGAACAAACAACTTCTTAAGGAGACTTGACCTGTGTTATGGTCCATGGTGTCTTAAAAATAGATAAATAATGAATGCACTTAACCTAGATCCGATAAGGTCGTTCCAGTTTTTATATGATGTGCCAGAGACCGGAAGAAGCAATATCTAAAATAGACATATACGTGCCTCGAAAAAGGTTTTTGCGTTTTAGATGTGTTTACTTCATTGCTGGAACAACAGGACACTATCTCGTTTATAACGTATTTCTTCTGTAGTTATGTTCTATATTGTTGTGGAGGATTCATGTTTGTCTTACAAATTTATGCATTTTACTCCACTTCATATATGTATGCTTTTTGGAAAATAGGATCGCTTATCAAGGTCGAAACATCTAAGAATGAAAATGGTTAGTAAATGCAATTAAATCAGTAAAAGGCTCGTGCACTTTGTCAAATTTTGAATTGACTTTGCCTAGATGACGATAATAATATTATATCGTTTAATTACTGGTTAATGGTCTTTTAGGTTAGTATGATATTGAGGTGTTATGAGGTAAATTAAATAAGTGATGAGTTTTTAAGAATTCAATGATTTTTGTTTAAATATTTAGTTGATTTCATTATCAACTTCAGCTTTTTGCAAAGACAACGAGGTGTTATTAAAATTAGCAGAAGCTGAAGCTACGCATTAATTTTTATTTAATTAATATTAAAGCACTTGCATGCATGTTGACAAATGTGTGATTCGTGGAATTGTGTATTTTTAATATAGGTTTTTATACGTTTTGATAATAATCTACAGGCTTCACCTATATAAAATATAATGCATTCACCTGGTATCTTATAGGTAACTTTTTTTGTAGTTTCATTTTCATTGAGTGCTTTTGTTTTTGTTAGTTTAGATCTAAGGGTGTTTTCTGTTTTGAAAATAGTACGAATGTTAAATTTTCTACCTATTCGTTCTATTTAGTCTGATAAATCAGGAATATAAGGATTAAAGAGGTTCGTAATAGATCTATTTTGATTTTGTCTAATATTTGGTTGTTCAAACTCTTTAAAGCGCGGGCGCCAAATTACATATTATTCTTCTAGAAACCTGAATTCAAATTGCATTTTTTTCAAGCTTTGGAGTATTCGTTTTTCTACAAATCTAGGTTTGGTCGCTTCAAACGGCCAAAGTCCGAAATTGTATATAACTTCCAGCTTTGGTCGTTGTAAAACATTCATGCTAAGATTGAACAAAAAATTGACCATTGGCCCTCTTCGGGCTTTATACCCAACATATACAAAAAATATAACGTAAGTATCAACAAATAGTTTAAATACTGGAAAGCGGTGAGCTTTTCATGTTGCCTAGGAAAAAACGTTGATGGAGTGTATAAAAATATATTTTAAGAACAACTTACGAATAGGCAAAAGGTGCAAGTCAACCGCATTTTATGTATACTCAAAAACATAATGGATTGATCATTAGATAAATAACAATAAGTAGGTATAGCGAAGAAAGCGGACCATTCAAATGATATGAATTGAATTATAATAAGGTCTCCAGTACCCCGACTTGACCATGCAACAACAGCGGGTGGGAGTTACCTCGTCAACAAGTTCGTCAATAACAACATTTGTCGATAAGGATATTACGATTGATGTAACTCTGCTTCATCACTTTGATTTCGACATTAAACCGCAATGTATCGAGACCTCTTCTTCCATCTAGAATTCGCGTATAGGTTTTGACGGACAAGGCAACAGTTTTTTCGGGTGCCAAAAGGATTGTCTTCTCTTCTCTTTCACTATTAAGTTGGAGTTTAGAATCTTCGGCAAAATGCACTACAACACAGTTTTATCTATCTACAATACCGAAATATAATTTTTTGCGCTGTGGAAAAAAGAAAAAAAATCTGTTTCGGTGATGTGGATATAACTCCGCGTAGTCTATTTCACCAATTAGTCTATTTACGCCTGGCCTTCACCCATGTAAAGTAATGTTGTGCATTTGGTGGGGCAAAGCAGGCATCATCTACTATGAACTGCTCCCCAGGAACCACATCACTGCTGAAATTTATTGCCAACAGGCAACAGGTCAATAATCTTGCAGCTGCAATTCGGGAAATATGGCCAGAGAGACAGAATCAAGTGATTTTGCGGCATGATAATACTCGCCCGCATACTGTTAACATTGCGAAAGCGGCTATCCAAGAACTGGGTTGGGAAGTTGTTCCATATCCACCTTATTCTCCTGACATTGCTCCATCAGATTGGACTGATGGACTTTGATTCGTCCAATTGAAAACAAAGATCTTTCCGTAAAAGTATAAACAGAAGTCCATATGAGGTGATGTTTGAGGTTCCTGTATGAAATGGCCTTTTGCATTTAGACACACGTCATGAGGCATTTCATTACCACAGAGGAGGAGTTGGAAAATATATCTAATGATAATTCTGATGTGGATGCTTCCAGCGACTCGGATATAGAAGAAAATCATGTAACTTCACAAGAGACCTTAAGCGATGCAACGAAGGAAGTGATAGTTCAGCTATTTTTATTTAAAAATATTCTCTGAGACCCGTTTTTTTTACAATTTACCTATGCATCTGAGAATCTATCACGCACGTCAAGCATCATCCACATTGCACATCCTAGAGGCCAGGCAGTGAAATGCTACAGAGGTCCAACGTAAAAGTTATTCCTGACAGGATTGGACAAAACGTTTTGCTAGAAATTCTAGATGTTGATAGGGGACATGCTGCACTAGAAAACGTGATGGCTGTTATTATGGGATGGAAAGAAGCATCAGGAGCCCATGACAAATTGTATGCAAGAAACGAATTCCAACTGGCAGACCATAAGTTCATGAAAATAAAGGATGTTCCAGAAAAAGAGCTAACATTAACAACTATTGGCGGCTATAAAGTCTTTGTCATAGCAGAGTTTTGCGAAGTGTGGTTGCAGAACACAACTGCGCAAACCAGATATGCAATTGTTTAAAACAAGTGTGAAATACAACTCAAAATGCAATTTTTTTGTCAAGTTCAATAATAGTGAATATCTAATTTCATTTTCAATTAATGACACATTAAGTTGATATAAAATACATCAATTGTATGCTGTTTATTTCATATGTGTCCTACCTGTTTTATTACTAATAGTAGTGTTTTTTTTTTATTGTATTTTACACTTTGAGATTCAAAATTATAACTCATCCATTCGATAGTTATTTATTATGATATTATATGTTCGATCGTAAATGTAAATTAACCATTTGAATGTTTTTATGATGCTCGAAGTGCCTTTGAGGAAACAAGTTCAAACTGCCTTTTTGTTATAAAGTTTCTATGGATTCACTGAACATTTCAAGCTTTGGTCGTTTTGTAATTGCACAATCCTAGGCACAATCCTTAGCTTCTTGAAAACGACCATAGTTCGAAATTGAATGTAACTTCCGGCTTTGGTCCTTGTAATATATTCAATCCTAAGATTGAGTAAAAAATAAATCGTCCATTGGTCGTTTTCGGGCTTTGTGTCCAACAAATACATGCCTTACTAATGGCAGCCTCTAAATTTACCTTAATTTATAAAAAAAAATTTATTAATACAGATCTGATACTTGACTAAGTGTAAAATCTAAAACTACAATAATTTTAATCGGCTGTAATTCTGTAGACAACTGCTGAGATTTTTCATCGACAAACATTTAAAACCACTTCAAGAGCTACGCCCTTTTTAAATGAACTATACAAAAGACCTCCCACACTAATAAAATGAACATTTCTATTAAGTTCAGTATGCGCTGCTCCCTGTAAGACATATGATTCTTTCTTAGTAGCAATGACATGGCATTAATACATCCTTCGGATTATAATTCTTCTTTTAGAATATGGATTTTCTGTTAGCTTACATTAAAGGGCAAATATATATATAATAAAATATTACTAGGTATGATAATTACTAGTTTTGATTAACCCGTTAACGGCGGAGTCTTTTATTTAAACAGTAAAAGGTGAGTTGTTGAAATCCTGAAAGAGGAGTCTTAAAAGGTAAAACTGAAAAACAATTTTCATAGGAAAAATTTATTTTACAAAAAAAAATACCATTGCCCTAGAGCAACGCAAGCCGCTGCTGGCTAGATATTTTTTTAAATTCCTGTGAAATATTAGGTTGTATTCAATAGAAAGCGCCACCGCGCACTTTTTATTCGGCACATTGTCTTACCTTTTTATCTACGATGTGAACCAAAATATGGTCTAGTGGACCGTACCTAACTTCATCTGACACACTGTTGAATAAGTGCCGGACCTAGAAGTGGATGGTTTACCAGCCCCTCTTGGTAACTAACGTCATAGATGAATATAGCTAACGCAAGCTATATTCATCTATGCTAACGTCTAGCCGCTACCGGTAACTGGCCTATCATAAGACGATTATAATATAAATGTTAGCTAGAATACCCCCGTTACGTTTTATCTTCAATTATATAATCACACAAGCGTCTAGAGGTCAGGCGTAATTTTCGATGCGGCGCGGCGAAGCGAATAATAGGTATTTTTATGGCTTTGCATGGCCCTCCGCTAGCTACGGGGGCTCAATCAACAAGAACTAACCAAAACTAACCCAAGGCTAACTCGAGTTAACCCAAAATTAGGAAAAAAAGGTAAATTAATAAAAAACAATAAACAAAACATCTGTAGCGACCGACGGGAATCGAACCCGCAGCGCAGAAATGACATGCAAGCACTCTGCCTACTACGCCATCGAGGCGTTGTAAAAGTGTTGCTAGAACGTAGAGACATGGATTCGTTTCGCCGCATCGAAAATTATGCACATTTACTTACAGTCGCGCTATGAAATTTGCGATGGATAGTCAGTTACCCTCAGCGGCTAGAAGATATTCTCTTGGTAATCTTCTATATCTCGTTGGGTAGGCAATTTCGCATCTGAAGTCGATTTGCGAAATACAGTTTTATTCGTGTTAGCCTATTTGCATAAGATCCACGCATTGACAATATTAACTAACATCCAACATCCATGTGAAAATAGACCACCACCATTTTTTTTTGTCTTATAATAATGTGACAGTTTGAGACATTTTGGTTTAAACGGTCAGTGTCGCCTACAAAACGGTTATGCTTAAATATGATTTTTTTATTTTTCTAACAATACCTCTTCACGTTGTTCAATGGGTGAATTCCATGTCAGGTAGATGCTGCGCTGACTACACTATTCTCCATCCATTTTACGATGATGATATTGCCCTTTAGAAAATGCAGTTTTGGTAAGTAGTGGACACGTTTTGGCGGATTCGATTATCTTAGATATCATCCGTACTTTCATCGTCACGTTGTCGTAGCTAAAGCAGAACATTGAATCCAGTAAAATGATTATCCAAGTAGAATCTAAAGGGCAGTATTTAAATCTCTTCAGAAAATGTATTAATCATACTGACAAGTGGAGTTATGCACTTTCCAAATTCCAGTTCATCAACTGGGACTCCTTTGGGATTCGTTCCTTGATACTGAAACAGGCCGACTAGGTATGCAAATTAACAAAGAAAAGTTCTAAAATAATAAAATTCGCCGACAAAGTTTGAATACACTCGGTATTATAAAAAATCTTTAAAAACGCAATTTTACATGTAAACTTTCGAGAAGCAGCTAAAAGTGGTCGAGCCGGGAGCTGAGAATTCATGCGGCACACTTATTTACGTCTTTTTAATACTTTCTTTAATGTGTGTTATCGGAATTTTAATAGTTTCTTGTCGCACCCACACATCAAATGGGGACTTTTTCATATAAAAAAGTCCGCAGCAAGAAGCAGAGAGGTCTTTAAAATCCACTCGTTTCGGCTAGAGACTGGTTTATTTCGGCTCGCCAAAGCTTGATACTGGTTTGCCCTTCAAATTTCCGCATATTTTCAAATTCACTGATTTTAGCTAGACTGGTCCAATTCCACTCGCCAAAGCTTGAAACTGGTTCCGGATTCAAATTTCCACATATTCTGACGTCCACGCACTTTTGCTAGAGACAAGTTCCTCTCAGACTTTGTATAGTTTCTCAATTATCCGAGCATCTCAGTAATTTTCCTGAGCCAAATGAAATTAAGAATAAATCCTAAAACACCAGCCACAGGCGCAACTCGCAGGGGAGTCGAGATGGCTTCGTTACGGATTAGTAAATTCTTTGGTTTCACTTGATTTCTTTGTGATTACTAGACATCATTTTAAGGGAGGGTCGAACTTTCAAACCTAGTGCTTTATAGTGTGATCAGATTCTCGTAAATTGCGCCAATTTTGCTTGGGTTTTGAGCTGGTGATTGTGAGCAAATATGTTCAAGTAAACCTTAACCTTTTATTTCCGCATAACAATCGAATAGCAAGTTGGGCTAATGGTCGTAAGATCATTAAAGAATACAAAACACAACAAAGGGGTACAATAGTCCTATGGGACACGAAAGGAGCCTGCGGGACACGAAAAGACTCCTTCGGGACAACCCCCCAAGGGAACCTTGTGACGTGATTTCTGATACCCCTAGTATCTTAAAATTTATATATATATATATATGCATATGTTCCGTATGAGTAATATGAATTTACCGAGCATAGAGCACACTGTAAGGGCACATACTTTGGATGCATTTTTTTATTTATTAAACGGTCCCGGCTTACTCCTTGCTCGAGGGTCTGATTGAGATGTAACTTAATTCTGTTAAATAAGGTTTTCTTTCTTATGTATACTTTTCCTTTCATATATAAATTCATTTAATTTTGTATTCGTTTCTAATATATGGTAACGGTTAGGTTATATAAATTCGTCCTGCGTTTTCCCTAAACTGTACAAGTAAAGAGAAGGTAGATTTATATAAAACGACCATTTGAGTTTTATTGCCAGTATTGACTGGTCACTTAAGAAATTGTAATCATTCAAGATAATCGATTAACAATCATCTACTTTGGAACCTACTACCAAACAACGTCAACTTAACAGGGTCTTAAACGACAGTGGCGATAAATCATTCACCATTGGTACGATCACGTCCAAAGAACCTTGGTCTTTAGGTACAACAATGTGCCATGGGCAAGGGCGTTTCAGTAAATATAAATAATTTAAAAGATACCCTGAGGGTGTGTTTAGAGACCACAGCTTGTAACCGAAACATATGGACTTCCTAGGAACGAATTGTTCAAAGAGTGGCGCCCAAAGTATTTTATAATAGATTCTATATTAGGGTTTGGAACCTTCGGCAAAATGCACTAAAGCAGAGTTTTATCCACAATCCTTCGGTATTGTGGATAAACTGCTTTAGTATTTTAGATTCGTCATAACGTAACCTGTGCTCTGGAATCCAGTTTCGTAGAAAACGTTTTTGGAACTTGTCCATAGCAGCGATTTCTGCCAATTTTATCGGAGATTTCCGGGTAAAATTTTTTCTTTAAGCATTGAAGTTGTGGCAAATAATTTCAAAAAATAGAACAGAAGAATTACTTGTACTTATTTCATAATATTATTCTACCAAGACCACACACTTCTGTCGTGTGTGTGGTCTTAAGCACACACAGTTTTTGACCGTTTTCATACATACATAATATGACTAACCCTGTATATGAATTTAACATACCATTTCTATCTCTAAAAGTTGTATCCACCTAAGCTACTGACCATCTATCGTCAATTTCCTCACATCCCTTACCTTCAGCTTTTAAAATGCTCTATTTAATAATAATTCTCTTAAATAATAGTAGTTGAGGCTAATTTATTTCCCCAGGCTTAACTCTTAGAGCCACGTTTGAGACATCTAGATCACAGATTACTAGGAGTAATCTGTGTCTAGATTCTACAGCATAATATAAAATACAATTTAAACAATAATTCTGTTGAGTTTCAATAAAATAATTTTAACCTTTGTAACATCTATTTTTAATAAAACATTTTGAAAATCCTTGACGTTTCTGGTAGTAAAACGACCAATTTGAATCAACTTTCAACGTTCAAGACAAGTTTGCAGCCATTACGTGTAAAAATAGACGTAACCAACACATGCATAGTTGTCAGCCTGATAATTTATCAATCGGTAGTCACAACACCGGCTTAATTAATAATACCTTTTGCTCCAAGCAATTATTTGCCTGAATAAAATAAATTTCTAATTTTTAAAACACAGATATATTTTATAGATACCTATAATAAGTATATAAAGTGTTTTATGTTTCCTATAAATTTTTAATTGCAGTTCAAACCCATAAAATGTTCGCGTATTTTTTACAAGGCCTTTGTTGATTTTAGGTGTTTTTATAATAAGGCAAGTTATCATAAGGATCTTGACACCTTAAAACATTTAAATCGTGGATTAAGATAAAATCATAAAAATTCGATACGTATACAATGAAAAAAAAAATGTTTGTGGATTTAAACCAGTTTTCATAACTTTA
>MU183069.1:123167-177273 GCA_016904865.1 Pissodes strobi | reverse complement strand
AATAAATGATTGGTGTATGTGATAAAAATCAAAAAACCGATAGAATACTAATACGACGACGAAAATAGACACTGATCAATGATGTGACGCCCGCTCGATTCATCAAATTTGAATTCGCATCACTCATCCGGGATAATGCCTACGATATTTTCAGTCTCTTGATCTTGCTTGGAATTATTTAAATTGTATGTAATTATTTTGATATTTCGCACCTACCCAGTTCTCAGTTGGTAGGCATTGACCGTTCATATCTACATGTGAGAAAAATCTGAAATGCGCACTGCAGGTGTTAGGAATTTAAACCGGGAAATATTATTAGTACCTGACAGATGGAAATTTCATGATGTGGGTACTAAATAATAAGACACTAGAAGTTTTTCGCGGCGTTTGGTTTGTACGTTCTCGCTAAAAGACACATGTAAACAATATTTTAGTTTCTAGTAAATAACTCCGTAAGTATAGATTTAATACGCAGTTGAAATCTGACAAGATTATTTATTCTATGTGTGTTCTAGCCCAAAGACTTCTGCAAAACCAGACGATTCGTTACGAAACGTATTATTTATGATCAGAAAGTTCAAACCTTGTTATTAAAAAAAATTAAATGTAAACTCCTCTCAGTAACAAATTATATATAGTATAGCATATAAAAAAATAGGAACTTCAAAAATTAAATGTACATGTTAACATGCTTTTCATACTGTAAAGCTTCGAGTATTATAGGAAGGCAACCATCTAGCGAACCCTTATATAAAAAAAATTAAATTACTTATATGTTTTTGTAACTATTGAACAAAATATTTAAAAACTAACTATATATAGGAATAATTTTGAATCCGGTAAGTATTTTTTTTAAATGTGATAAACGCGGAGGCAGATATTTGCCATTAAATAGCCGATTAATTGAAATAAAGAAGAAAAAAAAACGAACATATAAAAATATAGGTACAAAAAACACTTAACATTCGGTCCTGTCAATTCTCAAGTTCCTGTCAGAAAATGAGAAAAACCCTAAGAACAACCAAAATAAAAAGAGACTAGATAGAAATAAGGAAGCAAGTTTGCATTTTGAAATAATTGTCCAACTTCAGCAAGAATTGAACATGTTGAAAAAAAATAGAAATATAACAATGATAAAAATGTTAACTAAGCCAAAAATACGTTTAAACCTAAGTAAAAATAAAAGTCTATTGAAGAACACTAAATAGCAATAAGTACAAATTTTTAGTAGGTAGTAGGTAGGAATTATATTGACTCGTGTATTGATATTTGATGTCACTGGTGTGAAAGTTCGTTAAGTATCTGTACATTAATTACACAGTGCATTTCCAAAAAAAATATATTCACTTTAACTTGATATTATTCGCAGCTGCTTTAATTACCTACGACGCGACGGAAGAAAATCAAGAGGTAGCAAACGCTCGGAAGCATGCACCAAAAAATATAAGTACCGTTTAAATTAAACATAAAAACGAAAATGATAAAAAAAAACACCTGCCCTTTGTTTACTTTGACCACTTTAATTTATAGCGGTGTAAACTGAACAATGTAAATACGAGAAGGTTAATTACCTTGCAAAATATAAACTGAAAATAAAGAAGCATCGTAATCACAAATCAGTTGTGAAATACAATATAGAAACCCTGCAAAAAAAATGTAATTTCCTCCTGTGTTTATAAACCAGTTGCACTTATTAAGAAATTGCATGTTGTGCCTAAAGCATTTTAAAGGTTTGTCCTAAATTTTAAACTGTTCGTCTATATTGACAACAAAATTTTCGAAACTCTATCTATCGAAAATGATTTTTCGGAGATAGAAAACGAATTTTCTTAAATAAAGTCCGTTGTTCTAAAATATTTTGATACTAAAAAGTGTTTCAATTACAGGATGATAGATACGCCAAACAACTGGACTGATGGATGATGTATCATTGGCAAACTGACACAAAGAATCTTTATTAATTTTAGCATGCCGATCGTTAGCAAACTTTAAAAAATATTAAAATAAGAGGAGCATCTATTTTGGCTAGCGATCATGTAAACTGCCATTTTTCTATCTGACAAATATGAACATATAGGCAAGCAGGATTAGGCATTGACGCGTAGAATATTATTATTTACCACGCACGTCGAAAATATGCAGCAGCTGTAAAAAATATCAAAAATATAGAAACAACACTGATTTGTATAGTTTATTTTATTGTATGGAAATAATTGTGTTTTATTTATTTAATTATTAAAATGTTTTCTGTTCGGACAATGCTAGATAAAGAAAATTTGGTGCTCAAATAGATTTGTGGTACACAGTGCTCAAATAGATTTGTGGTACACAAACTGCAACAGTCATACTGCGAATTTACTTGCGGAGGAATTTTCGTCATCTGATTGTGGACAGCCTCTTAAAATTGGGCGGAAGAAGCTAGCTGGAGAAATTGTTGGGAGCACTTTTCCTTTGAGAATTATTTTGACATCTCGAATAAGTTTAAGATGGTGTCAAATTATTTGCTCCATTTTGCAAACTTATTAACTGATTTTGAAGTACCCAAGCTTCAATTGAAGATGTAGCCGAGAGATGATTGAAATTGCGTCTGCCAGAAGGTTTTCATGAATAAATACATTTCATATTTGAAAAAACGCCTTAAATTCCTATTCACTGGCTGCCAACGATTTGCATCCAGTTTATCGAGGAAAAATGTTAACCAAACATCAAATAAGAGATGTAGATGGTTTTTTGAGAGGTAATTTAGATGTCAAAGGTTTGGAAGATCTTCAAGACTTTAAGAAAAATCGAAATATGTTTCAACACAGCTCGAAACCAAATCGACCATACAGCTGTAGACGCCAGACACGGAAACAATGTGCTGGATGTAAGAAGTCTAAGGGGAATAGATGACGACACAGACCACTATCTAGTACGAGCAAAAATCCGGATGAGAATATCGGCACAAAAACCTAAATTGAACAAGACAACGGGAAAGTGGAACACCGAAAAACTACAAAATAAGGAAACCGAGAAAGAAATTGAAAATGTTGAAAGATTCTGGAGGCAAATGGAAGAAACAATTACCCGGATAGCCGAAATAACCATAGGAAAAAGTAAAAAGAAAGAGAATGCCAGGAACAGTTACAACACAGACAAAAGAAGAGAAGCATTATGATACAACAAGAAACAATGGAAAACACGGACAAATATACAGAAGCCCGTAAATAAAACAGAAAACTAATAAGGAAGAAAAAAAAGGGAGTACGGAAGCTAACAATATGAGAAGACGGAAAAGAACAGATTGAAACCAAACAGTCGAGCTTTCTTGAAAAGAAGGTTTCAGACCTAATTCTGCCTCTGTGCTTAGGAAAGATAATGGCGAACTAATAATCAACGAAACAGACAGAACTAGTCTAAGTGTGGCAAAAATATTTCAAAGAACTACTAAATGTAAAACATGAAGACAGAGACAGAGAAAACTTATATCTAACATCAGACCTACCAGTATATGACCCAACATTGGATGAAACAATCGAAGCAATCAACAAACTGGAGAACTCAAAAGCACCGGGCTCCGACAATATACCCGCCGAATTCCTTAAGTACGGAGGAGAGACTCTGCATAAACAATTACACAAATTCATCACATACATCTGCATAGAAGAGGAGCAACAAAATGGCCAGAAAATATCATAATTCCTGTCCACAAAAAGAGAGACAAAACCAAATGCTCCAATTACAGAGGAATCTCTCTAATTAACACCGCGTATAAAATATTATCGAATATCACAGAGGAGATTAAAAGCAGAATCCAGTCTGCAAATAGAGGTATGTACAGCCTCAACATGATTAAGTCCAAGAGCCTAACACGAACTTCGAAAATTAGGTTACTTATATAGATCAGTGATCAGACCGATACTTATGTATCGATGCGAGACGTGGACGATGACAAAAACAATGGAAGAAACGAAACTTAGATGCGTTGAGCGAAGGACACTCACAAAGATTTTCGAACCCTATCACGACCTGAACACGAATCAATACCGAACTCAAACATATTTATAATAATAGCGACATCGTTCAAGAAATCAAATCCCAACGCTTGAGATGAGCTGGCCATGTTTATAGGCTCCCTAATAACCGTCTGCCCAAACTAATCTGGGAGGAAGCCCCGACAGGGAAAAGACCTTTAGGATGACCACGTATACGATGGAAAGACAACATCCGGGCAGATTTAACATTAATGAACTTACCTTCAGACCCCACTCGAGTGAAATGGAAACAAATTGTGCAGTCAGCCAAGACCCACCCCAGGTTGTAGCGCTACAAGAAGAAGAAATATATTTCAAAAACTCAACGGCAAGAAAAGTTAGAACTTTTTGAGAGCGAGCAAAAAATATTCTCCTTCGCTGTCCAGACTGGCCAGTAAGCTAAACATTATTTCTATATATATGTTCATTCTCCTATAGGAAATGGTCTTATTCCTGACCTATATTTACCACCACCTGAAGATGAGAGATAGTAATAAATCTAATGAATATTGATTTTGCTAGGACTGTATTTTAATTATTGTGATAATATTTTTATGTTAACGTTTCAAGCTACTGAGAGATTTATCATTTTGTTTATGATATTGGGCAATATTGTAGTACTTGATACGCTTTCGTTTTTTATGTTAACTCTTGTTTAGTAAAACTCATTTTTAGTAATATAAAAGTATTCTAAAAATGATGTGTTAACTTTTTATGTATATAATTTATTACAAATTATACATGTAGAATATACAGCAGAATATGGCTAATTGTCTACCGACACATATAATACAATACAATACGCTGATCAGGTCAAATGCCTTACTCAAATCAAAATACATAGCTGACCGAACTTGTTCTCTAGCCAAGTATTCAACATGACAGTTAAAATAGAATGTTTTAGCCGAAAACATAGATATGAATTGGTTGGGTGGTTGAGAGTCTCGTTTAGAGTACTGTCAGCTGTCAACTTTTTGCTATTTTTTAATAGTGATAAAATTAATAATGTAATTGGATACCTCTTATAAAGTTTAGATTGGGAAGTGCCAGGGTGTGAATCTATCTTAAACTCTTTACGAATCATGCTCATGCTGTATATTAAGTCCTGTTCAGAATTGGAGCTACAGGCGTCGCGTCTAGAGTAAATAATATATAATATAATATATAGATAGCATCGGTGTCTTATAGACCTTGGATATCCTATGTTTTATATATAATAGGAAGGGGTAATGTTACAGCAAAAAGTGAGAAAAGTATTAAACATTATCATATTACCAACACAAAATAATCTAAAAAATTAAAACAAAAAAAAATCATTCTATTTTTTATAATCGAATACCATAAATAAAAACTCTTGGTCTAAAACAAACATTTAAAAAATAATGCAAAATAATGCTTATTATAATTCTCAATTTGTCATTCACCAAGAAGAAAGATAAGAGTACAAAAATACCTATAAAATATCACTTACTTTTACCGCGAATTGTTATGAATTATAAGCATTAGAACGTGAAAAAATCATAATTGTTTTAAATATATTACCGAGACTATTACTCTAAAAATGTTTTCTTTGAAATAAAAATGACTTTCTGATATTCTAAAGTTTCTACTCATAGGTATAATTGTAACAAAAAAATAATTATCAGAATCTCTTAAAATATTAACCCAGGATTTGCGGTAAAAGTAGGTAAGCGGTACCGACGTTTCAAAAGCTTATATACTTCTTATTAATATTCAGTCTATATTCTCTTTTTATTTGGAATGGATATGTTCCCTGTACTTTTTTTGGTCCATAAAATAGGTATTCGATATTGATGTGTTTCACCTCCCGTAGGCCAAGACCAAACAAAATCATTTTCTTCTTTTAAAAATTTTATAATGCACATGTATTCTTCAATATCAATCACTCTCCCTATACTAGCGCAAATCATAGTACACAGCGTAGTAGCATTCCTTTTTTATTTCAACCCTATATTCCCTCGAGCTTTCTGTCTGATTAAGAAGAATTTCGTCATTTTCCAAACCTTTTTCTGAGATTAGTTGAATTTAGCGCTATGTAAGCGGAAAAAAAAACAACATGCAGGGTGAAACAAATTCGCTTCTCACCATTAGGATCTCGAAAACCATAAGAGATACAGAGTCTGATAATGGGGGCAAAGTTGCGCAATTCAAGGGTCATTGATATGCCGCGCCGCGCCGTTGAGAAATTTAGAAAATTCCGACTACTTCCGCAGATATCCGTAATAAACCGAAAATCAGCTATTTTATTTTTTTTTCCTGCCCTCATTTGAAGAGATAATATAACATAAATTTAACATTATTATTGCCACTTTTTCTCCATTATAAAATGGCAGTATCAAATTTTAAATCTGACGTTTCGTGTCCGGCCCCCATCTCTCGTGTATCAGACTTATCAATAAATGAACAAATCTATTTTTTTTCCATAAGAGATAATGTGTTAGACAGGGATCTTTTGTGACCCGATTTCACTTATGAGAATATTTGTTACCGCTATTGAACAAGTGTGATCGTTGGTTTTGGGAGACCAAAGGCTCCTAAAAAATGAAATAAAAAATCCAGGTCCGTATTTAAAAAAATGAAGTTGATGATGGGGGCCCGGACACGAAACGTCAAATTTAAAATTTGATACTGTCATCTTATAAAGGAGAAAAAGTGGCAATAATAATGTTAAATTTATGTTATATTATCTCTTCAAATAAAGTCAGGAAGAAATAAAAATAAAATAGCTGCTTTTCGGATTTTTACGGATATCTCCGGAATAGTCGGAATTTTCTAAATTTCTCAACGGCATATTGTCAAATATAATAATTCATAAAGCTAATAACTAATTATCACCCTGTCCCAAGTTTGAACTTGAAATTATTTAATAAACATTAAAAGCAAACTATAAACAACGCGAGCAGTCAACGGGAGCGATTATGAACCTTAAGCATGCAATGATCAGCAATTTCTCTAATATAAATACACTGGCAAACCTTCAGTTCGTCAGACTTTTGGTCTCACCCAAGCCAGCTCCAGAGTTAGTCACATGACTGCTTTTGGTTCAATCCGCTCTTTGGTTAGTCACATGATTGCTAAAGTTCTAATCCTTTTCCTACCACAAACTTAGTTCTTGGTTAGCCACATCGACTGCTAAGACTAGGGGTTTCATTAACCACAGTAGAAAAGTCGAGTCTGTCAAAGTTCTTCGAGTGAAGTTTCTAAGTAGTCTGTCAAGTAGTTCAAAGTGTAGTGTCCAAGTGCTCTTAAATACCTTAACATTAAATAAAACGCAACGCAACATAAGATAAACTATATTTACAAAGCAGTGACCAAAAAGACCTATAAACAATTCATCAAACATACCTCAAGTCGAGAAAGCATGCGCACCTTAATAATTGGGTATAGGCTAGTCTCATTAAGTTTCTGACCAGTAAACGCTGTTAAAAACTCTATCGTTGGGTCTTTGACAAATATACATTGTTAATCTTTTCTCATTAAGTTTACCTAATATACTTTATTGTTTTTAAGTGCTTTCTTTATCTTCGCTTCTCACCTTACGTAAAGAATCCAGTATTACCATCAGAGATACACCCCTGCACGCTGAATAGGGCGTGGCATCGCGATTCAAACGTATGATGACAGACCGGTGGAGGCATTAAGAAAAAGTTAAAAGAACTGTCATCACGATTACTCGCGACACGTGGTGGAGCAAGCCGGTTTACGTCAAACACGGTGTTTTTATTGAATTGAATTTATTATTTTCCTGACAAATTGGCGGAGATATTTTTTATATTTAAAGCACCTAAATAATGAGATAAGTCGAAATCAAGTAAAATTATAATTTAAAAATTAAATCACGCGCCTATAAGCATCGCGCAGGGCTAGTTTAAAATAAGATTTGGTCAAAGAGTCTATTACATAAACCCAATAAAACAAACAAGAAAGCAACATTTTTATTAACATAATACAAATTTAAATAACGCGGGCGTCACGCCATTGAAGACTGCTAGTCAGCACCTGGTTGCAGAGTGGCTCTAAGGCGTCGACGATACCTCAAGAATAGAGTTGGGACCTTGAACTCAGCGGGTCCACAGGTAAACTGCTGTTCAAAAAACCTGCTAGTTTGGCGAAGGTACTAAACTACATACCTGAAAAAGACAAAGATATATAAGTATATGGTATACAGTTGGATAAGTAAATAACATGGGTCAGTAAGACAATACAATAAATGGATAAAAAAACATACCCACTGCGAAACAGGCTACCCAGTGATACACCAATAGGAGAAAAATCAATATTTCAGCCTACAAGAAGAAGTTTGCAAAGATCCCCAACAGCGTCGTTCAACCTAGAAGAACTAGGAGAAATCCAGGTAGATAACACCCTGATTAACTTCCTACCATTTGCTGCAGGAGCAACAAACAGTACAAAGATTAACCCCACAGAAGAAGACACACCCAGCCAGGAGGAAGTGGAGGACAGTGAGGAAACATTTGAAGACGAAAACCCACCAGAACCAACAGTGAGACAAATTAGTGCCAAAATGGCGAATACAACAATCTTTGACGCAATGGCAAACGCAAAGAAAGCGACAATTCCGCAGTTCATTAATCACCCAACATTTAATCCGTGCCAAAATAAAGCTAGCGAGTTTCTAAGAGGCTACGAGAGAACCGCGATAGCAAACGGTTGGGACGAAGCATTAAAAATAGCATATTTTGGGACATTCCTCGATGGCGCGGCAAACTTATGGTTCTACGAGTATACAACAAACAATCCCAATAAGGATTGGAACGGGTTATGCAACGATTTTAAAAAAGAATTCGAGGACAAAAGCTATGAAATAACATTGAAGAAACGAGTAGAGCAGAGAAAACAAAAAGAAAATGAAACGGTAGTAAACTACATGTACGAGCTACGGGTGCTATACCACGACTACAAGATAAACATGTATTTGGAGGAATTTACAAACATATTTAATGAAGGCCTAACAGAAGAAAATAAATACCACTATTACTGGCTAACAAGTATTCCAAACCACCCTCCGGGAACATTAGAAGAACTGAAAGAAATTGCCAGGACAATAGACAAAGCTCCCAGAAAAACCCAGTATAATGAGATACGGTCCAAAACATATGCACCGCCATTTGGGCAGCAACAAAATACATATAGACCAACATTTTTCCAGCGGCGAACTACACCAAGGCCGCCATTTGTACAAAACACATACAGACAACCGTCTTATCAACAGCAAAACACATTTAGACCATCATTCAATCGCTATCAAACTAATATAAGACCACAAGAACACTATCAAGGAAATCAGCAAAACCAACGTAAACTAACACAACAAACATACCATCAAAATGGGAACAGAAATGCAAACAACAACCCGGTTTGCTACGCTTGCGGAAAAGCGGGACATTTTGCGGCAACATGTAAAACCCAGCAAAGATACCCAAACGGGTCCAGGTGGCAAAAGTAGGAGAAACCCCGGCCACCTTGACAAGGGGAGACATGCCAGCTGGCATATTGAGCATAACGATCTGCATAAATAATAGATCATTACAAGCAATCGTGGACACAGGTTCACAACATAACATAATCCAGAAAAAATGGGCACCAAATATGCCTCATAAACATAGCAATACTATGTTAATAACAGCAGGAGGGCATAAAATCCCAGTACTAGGGGAAATAAACACACCAATACGAATAGAAGGTAGCCAGATATTTAGAGATAATATAAAGGCAAAAATAATATCAATAGCTCCATATCCGGTCATATTAGGAATGGATTTCTTAATAAAACACCGAGCAGTAATAGATATACACAAAAAAGTCCCAATTTTAAATAAACAAATCCAAATTCCCCTCAATCAAGAAACAAAGAGAAACTACCCAATATCTGGCATAGTGGCACAAACAAACAGGGTTAAAAAATCACAACAACAATATAAACATGCAAATAATATTACAGACAGATATAATAAGGACAAAAAGAAATTCCAAGCATTCATGATTGCAAATGAATTGATAACACACAAGAAAATAGAACAAATAATAAGAGAAAATGAACAGGATATATATAATCAGCCTAAAAATATAGCCCTAGCATTTGGCGTAACAGCAACCTTTACAAGACACAGAAAAGTACGCAAACAAATTAATAAAATATTCCCAAGGATAAAAAATAGGCCGAAAGCCAAAGTAGGCAGAACAACAATGATAAAAAATGAGGATAAAACGGCATTCTTTCTACACATAAAAAATGTATATAAAGAAAAACCAGAACTTGAGAAAGTATATGACAGTATTTGCTCACTATATAACCAACTAAATCAGAAACGTATAAATACTCTAGCAATCACACGGAGGGGATGGAGAATGAACTCCATAGAGTGGGAGATGTTAAAGAAAATGATCTATGATATTTTTAAAAAAGGCCAGATAAAAGTTATAATATGCAATCCAGGATTGAAAAACGAGTATGTCGTAGAGGAGCCTAAGCCCATTTTAAATATAGATATAGAAAAGGAAGCCAGAAGTTACAAATTAGGGTTAGCAAGAGATTACGTTATAGAGAAAGATACGGAAAAAACTTTAGAAATAAAATTAATGGGGAAAATAGAAGAAGAAGATGTAACAGTCTGGAGTTGCAGATACAACTCAGACTGGCTAGCCGCTAAAAAACTGACAATACAATCACAAATATACACTAATTTTGAAAAACTATTTCTAAAGGTACGTGGAAGCGCAAGAGAACCAATCAAACTTTATAGAGAATCAACAATCGCCTACTTGGAAGAAACAGAACCGTACATTGAGCCTACGTTAAGTTTAAACCTTAAGGAAATCCCGCAAAATGATGAAATAGTAACCTTAAAAGATCATAACTTACAAAACATTTCACATAGACAGACAAAAAAGGCCTTAGAAGACCTATTGTCAGAATATAACGACGTATTCGCAAAAACAGCAAAATACATGGGTAGAACTAACATAACAAAACACATCATAGACATTGGAGACGCGAAGCCAATAAAAAGCCGACCATACCGAGTGTCGCAAAAAGAAAGAAAAATCATTGATGAACAGATAAACGAAATGCTAGAAAGCGACGTCATACGACCATGCCATTCCCCCTGGGCGAGCCCTGTAGTATTAGTCAAGAAAAAGGATGGAAAAACAAGGTTCTGTTGCGATTATAGGAAAATTAATCAATGTACAAAGAAATCAAACTGGCCTCTACCGCAAATAGATGATATTCTAACATATTTAGGAGATGCGAAATACTTCAGCACCCTGGATATGTTCTCAGGATATTGGCAAGTCCCAATAGAAGAGGAATCTAAACAATACACGGCATTTGTGGCACAAGGGCACGGCTCATATGAATTCAATGTACTAAGTTTTGGTTTATGCAACGCTCCGGCCACGTTCCAAGAACTGGCAGATAAGGTATTTTGGGACATGAAATGGAAGGAAGTGTTAATTTATCTAGATGACATTATTATTTTTTCACGCACAGTAGAAGAACATATAGAAAAACTCAGAAAAGTGTTTGAACGGCTGCGACAAGCCAACCTAACATTGAAACCAAAAAAGTGTGAGTACCTCAAAAAACAAATACGAATTCTGGGATTTAAAGTTAGCGAGGAGGGCATTCTCCCAGATGATGACAAAATAATCTGTGTTAAAAACTTCCCAAAACCCAAAAAAGTTAAGGACGTGCAAAGCTTCTTAGGATTATGTAATTTCTACAGAAAATTTATACAAAATTTTTCTACAATCGCACGCCCTCTACACGAGTTAACAAGAAAGGCAACAAAATTCATATGGGGAACACAGCAAGAGGAAGCATTCCAAAACTTAAAAGATAAACTTATATCGGCTCCAGTACTACATCACTTTAATCCAGAAAAAGGAACGATCCTACGAACTGACGCATCAACAAACGGAATTGGGGCCATTCTACTGCAAGAAGATGAAACCAAAACGGCACATCCAGTGGCTTACATAAGCCGAAGTTTATCAAATTGCGAGAAAAATTATTCTATAAGTGAGCTAGAGTTATTAGGTGTGGTTTGGTCAATAGGATACTTAAGGCATCTGATATATGGACAACCAATAAAAATTGTCTCTGACCACCATGCACTATGTTGGATGCACACAATAAAGGAGAGCAATCGACGATTAGCCAGGTGGGCACTTAAACTGGCAGAATACGACTACACGGTAGAATACAAGAACGGCAAAGCACACAAAGATGCCGATTGTATGTCTCGAAATCCAGTATTCCCGGCAGAACAACAAAACGAAAGGGATCTGGACGAACTACCAACATTCGCCCTTAAAACGGAAGAAATAAACGATTTACAGGAAAAAGATCCAGAAATAAGACAACTGAAACAAGCCATACTAAGCCCAGACGACCCTGATATAAATATAGCATTCAGACGCAGATCAAAAAACTTTAGAATAACAAATAACACTCTATACAAAGTAAACTCTAGTCCAAAAGGCCTACAAAACCTCCTGGTAGTACCCAAAGGCATGAGGGAAGAAATAATGTGGGAGCTACACGCCTCGCCCACTTGCGGCCATTTAGGACTTACAAAAACACTAGACAAAATAAAAAACAGATTTTTCTGGACCGGAATGCTTAAAGACATTGAGAAGTACATAAAAGGATGTCCAGACTGCCAATGACCCATATTGCGCAACTTTGCCCCCATTTAACAGACTTCGCATCTCTTATGGTTTCCGAGATCCTAATGGTGAGAAGCGAATGTGTTTCACCCTGTATAGAAATAATCATCGCATCTCATTTTTCTGTCAAAACTTGATTTCTATTCTATCCTGGTGTCTCAAAATTATGGCGACTAATTTGTATGAGTTCTTGAAAAATTTTAAGGCACCCCAATTTAACATTT
The DNA here is from genome assembly GCA_016904865.1 of Pissodes strobi. Classification (NCBI taxonomy): domain Eukaryota; kingdom Metazoa; phylum Arthropoda; class Insecta; order Coleoptera; family Curculionidae; genus Pissodes; species Pissodes strobi. The sequence continues at coordinate 164,321 of MU183069.1, read as the reverse complement.
GAGATACACATTCATGCTTTGGACTGTACAAGCTGCCATTTATTATTATTGCTGTCATATTTGCTCGGCACTTTCTAAGCTTCACTTACTTACAGATGTCATAATCAAAATCAAACCAGTAAAGGCGCCAAAATACCTGAGCGATTTTTTTAAATTTTCGAGGCATATTTTAATGAGCAATAAAATGTGCAACTTTGTCCCAATTTTACCAACCATGAATTCTTATAATATAACCAATATCTCCATGGTTAAGCTCGAAAAAGCTAAAATGTTCATTGCTACAAATGCCCTGGAAAATACATAAAATAATTTGACACTTTTTAACGACCAAAATCTTGAAATATTGTCGGCATTCCCTAACATTCCCTAAGAATTGCCGGTATTCCTTAACATTCCCCAAGAATTGCCGGTATTCCCGAACTATTGCCGGCATTCCCTAAAATTCTCGAGGTATTGCCGGCATTCCGGAACATTCCTGAAATATTGGCAACATTTGCGAAATATTCCCGGTATTCCCGAACATTCCCGTGAATTAAGTACACCTATTCCCGAGGTGAGGCGACTCTCGGTTTTTAGATTATAGAAAAAATTTGTCATCGTAAATCCTCTCTAATTTCTATCAAAATGTTTACTATTTATTAGTTCACATATTTAGGAAGTTGAACATTTAAATTACAGGTTTTGTAATTAAATGTAAAATAAATTAAAGATGAATGAATTGGTTCTTGACTATAATCATAATCCTCTCTAGATTTTATCACAAAGTTTGCAACTCTATTAGTCCACATTATTCAGAACTTGAAGGATTAAACTACAATTTTTGAAATTAAAACGTAGGTAGTTTATTCCTTTAAACTTAAAAAATGTAAGATAAAATAAAGGTATAAGACGTTAAGGATTAAACTACGGTTTTTGAAATTAAAACGAATTTTATTCCTTCAAATTTGAAAAATTGACATATTAATTGGTTTTTAAACTATGGTAAAAAAACGTAAATTCTCTCTACTTTCTATCAAAATGTTTGCAACTATTTATTAGTTCACATTTTTAGGACGTTGAAGAATTAACTACAGGTTTTGTAATTAAAATATAATTTATTCCATCAAATTTTCAAAATGTAAGTTAAATTAAAAGTATATAAATTGGTTATTAGACTATAGTAAAAAGCCTTCGTAAATACTCTCTAGTTTGTGACTCTAAAATTAAACTATAGATTTTGAAATTAAAACGAAACTTATTTCCTCAAATTTAAAAAACGTATAGGATAAAGCAGTGGCAACCCCTGCCGTGGGGCACAGGTGCACGTGCCCCCCAAAAATTCCATAAAAAATCATAAAATAATAGACACCTAATCCTATTATGCCAATAATAATATTAATAATTATTTGTAAATTTTTGAGCATATTTAGCATTACCATTATCTAATTATCTACTAAAGTACTAGAGCAATTTACTAACATACGCACACGTTCACGCGTCCCGATTTTACGTCACAGATCGTCATAGAACACGTTGCATCCTATTTTGCTTACGCGGTTCCTATGACAACCACTGTTTCCAGCGTCTGCCTGGATATTCCGATTGGCGCACATTCTTATCGCGTCCACTTGACGGTATCCCTTTGATGTGATTTTCACCGCTTGTCACGTTTGTTTTGACTGGAGTTTTGATTGAAATTTTGCAATTAAAGAAATAATATAGTGACGATGCTTAATTAATCTTAATTAAACATTAGTTTTATCGAGAATTTTGTGGATAAGTGAATGTGTTCTATGAAATACTAAGAACTAAGTAGATAATTCCGAATACTTTAAACCATTTTATTTTTGCTTAGTGTTTAATAGAAATTTACGGCATATTATGTCGTTAAAATGAATTCAGTGACATATATTGTAAAAACACATCTCTAAATTATGAGGACAAGCTTATCAAGCAACTGGGGAGGCCTACTTCTGATTTAGTTATAAAAAAAACTTGTACGGGAAAAACAATGTAATTTAATAGATATTTCAAACGGAAAAACGCATATGATAAGTTTTCGTGGACGTGAGGATGGATTCCTATTGGACAAATTGTGGATGCTGGCTGACGGGCGGTAAAGAATAAACAATGCACTTTATTTGGGTATTTTGGGTCAGTCAAGTAGTTCCATATTCGCTTCGATTTACGTTTGCCGTTTTTCGGATTTATATAATTAATAACAGACGGTCAAGCGGGGAAGGATGCTGTTAATTCTGTTGGTCGTGTTGTTAATTATTACAAATTTAGTAGGAAACTATTAAAATATTTTATATATTTACATTCTTCTTCTTGAAATTAAAACGAAACTTATTTCTTCAAATTTGGAAACTGTATATGAATTGATTTTTTGAATATAGTAAGAAACAAACTTCGTAAATCCTCTCTAGTTTCTAAAAAAAGTCCATATTTTAAGAGGCTGAAGGACTGAACTTCCTTTAAATTAATTAATTAATAATTATTACTATAACTTCTTCAAATTTGAAAAATGTAAGATACATTAAATATGTATGAATTGGTTTGTTGGTAATATCCGTAACTGGCAACATACAATATTTACAGCTTCTGATTCTTGTAATGCTGGATTTAATTGTAGTACATCATACAAAGCGTGCGTATTAATATATCAAGCAATACTTTCCACGACTTATTATTATCATTCAAATTTTATATCATTTTGCAAGTTATTAAACGCATTAAACCTACCTTAGAGACAGTATGTGGTAGTAAAACTGATTTTATTTCAAATGATTTCAACAGACGAGCAACTACAATATATTAAAGTATAAAAATAAATAAACGGATATAGTAAAAACCATCAAGCAGTTCATCGTTATTAACATTTCTTATCCTAGACACTACTTAATATAACCAGAGAACTTGATCGATCATTAAAAAAAGATGTCTCGCTTTTAATGACAACCGGATGGTGGCCGAACCATTTTAGGAATTGACATTGCTGATGCAGCACACTACAGGTTGTTGGCGCAATAAGCACCGATATTAATTTAACGTAACATTGATCCAAAGGTGAAAATTTTAAATAAGGCTTGTTTCAAGGTATGTTTACGTATTTATTTATTTATACTGGCTTGTAATTCGCCTGCGCTTTTATCTAAAAAAAATGTCACAGGTTATGGTGTAGTTCAGTGTTAGTTATTGCCAATTGCGAAAATAGTGACAAATAATGGAGGTCAAGGATCACAAACCTAACAGGTAACGGTTAGCATGAGCAATTACAAAAAAAAATAAAAATATTGCAGTTCCGCCAAAGGGGGTGACTTTATAAAAATTGACTCTGCCCTGAATACCAGCTAGAAAATGGTCCTTAATCTGACATCCGACATAATCTGCTGTCTTACAAAAGAACTAAGGAGTAGCCTAGTTTGTAAGGTTCCAAAAGATTCTATACTACCCTACGAGGAAACCGAACCTATAATCCTAAAACGAAAATTAATCCATCAAAACAACTTAATATGAAATATTAACATTAAACGAATGCACTCGGCTCCAGAATCTAATTGGAATTTTACATTCACAAACGACTTAAAACAACTTACCCACAACTGGGGTTCACCAAAGCCTTCCTGGATAGCTTATAGAAATTATGGGATAATCGCCATTATACCCGTTGGTAGAATTCAATACTTTCTATTGTAACAACCTCGGTAACAACCTCCCTCGTCTCCCGAAAATTTGAATCGGCATACAAACTATTCCATCTCGAAATGAAAAATACCCTTAGGGAGCTACGTTCTCGCTCCAGGAAAACTTTCTGGCGACTGAAGAAACAATTGACTACGTAAATCAACAGCAACCTATTCTCCTGTCTTTCCCATCCTTCTAGATTAATAAACAGAAAATTCTGTAAACACGTCAAAATTGTCCGATTGTCAATAATCTAAATACCTAAATAACAATTTACCTGCTGCTGTCATGAAACTAGTCAGGTTCGGCCTTACCGAGAAATAGTAGAGATGGTTATCCTATAATGACTTCTATAAATAAAAAGAATTTCCACCCCTAACAAACGATGAAGGCTATCTTTTTTTCTGTTGAAAAGGATTTGAGGCTACAGGACTATGCCCGTTTAATCGGGATAAAGTCTTGAGTAAAATTCCAGCTAAAAATGATGCAGACATTGGCAAAATATTAACGCCTGAAAAAAGCATCACAGATTAGAAACTGGAAAACAGATACTTTCCCTGAGAATGAAAATATTGAAATGCCTACTTTCGCGAACCCAACGAAAGAGAAGAAACATAGGGGATCCAAAGAATTTAACGAACATCAAAAAGAAAGAAATCTCTATAGATGACATAGCGGAATGTGATTGTCTATTAACAGAATTCACTACAGTGAAGAAAAAAGCAAGGAAGGTTTTTGGAAAAATCCAGGAATGTGATATAATGCAATGCAAATTTCTAAGACCCTCTACCAAGTTGAGTGATATCATATTTTTCCCAACTGTGCTGGATGTTAGTAATGTCGTTAAGTCATTACAAAAATGAAGAGAGGAGCAATGAAATTTTTGTTTTGAATATTGGGTATATCAAATATTTTTCTATAATTAAAGAAGAAACATTTTTTAAGCCCATATTTTCTTAATTTTGAGTATTAAGGCTCTGATTTAGCGATAAATACTTTCTAAGGTGTAAGAGGCGAAGGCAGAGGAGATGCCAGCCCAAATGTCAACCTCACCTGCTCGCCTGATAATCTCGGTTATCCGGTACACCCTGCTAGATAACTAACAACTCTAACGCGGCTCTGACGGCCGAACGACTACCGGAATAAACAGTCCCTCACTTTTCTGGCCAACAGCTTCGGATGGAGGAGCCAGGAAGTGCAAGGGCACTCTTTTGCCCTTGGGCTGAGAAATCAAGCCAGAAGGTGGATGAACTGCACCATGTAGTCAACGACACCAGGATGCAGAAGGCAATTTGGAAAACCACTGCATTAAAGATTACATAGTAATATTCCCTGCATTATCACCATGACTGAAGCCAGGACTAAATATAATAATAATAATAATAATAATAATAATAATAATAATATGCTTTATTCATACAATAGCCATTCGTAATGGATGTACATGCCAATATAAATATACACAGAAAAGACTGGAAATCCAGTTCAATTAAAAAACAAATAACAAATTTACACAATAACAATAAGAAACAAACAAATCATAGAAGTGTGTCTTCTAAGAATTCACCTATTGAATAATATGCTTTAGATGCTAAGAGTTTATGTACTCTGCTTTTAAAATGGTTCATAGATAATTCTTTTAAGACACTTGGAAGTTTGTTAAAAAACCTTATACCCATGTAAGATGGGGAATGTTCAAATTTTTTTGTTTTATGCGGAGCTATACTTAAGGAGGAGCCAGTTCTAGTATTATAGTCGTGATAACTGTTGTTTGTCATGAATAGTGCAATATTTTTTTTTAACATATAATAGACATTTAAAGATTCCGCAGTAAGTCCTCCGATCGGATCTCCGAAGAGGACAGTTGTGACTGATATGAGTAATACTGCTATAAAAATCAATAAGTATTGGAATATGGAATGTTCACAGCATGTACGATCCAAGGAAAACACACAATGTAATCTTGGAAATCAATAATGGGAATCAGTGAAGCTCGCTGGATGAACTGCGGACAGAGTAGACTATAAGAAAAAATTATCTATTACAGGAAGTAATGACAGTCAACATCTTCACGGAGTTGCGGTTATACCTGACGAGACTCTTCAGAGATCGGTGAAAAGTTTCGTGCCCTTCTCCTCCCGTGTTTTGCTTTTACAACTCGAGGCATGCTATGGGATACTCAACCTAATCCAAGTGTACGCTCCAACAACGGATAAAAACGATGAAGAAGCAAAATCTTTCTACAAGGACATTGATAATGTCATGAAATTGACTAAGAACTGGGTGACATGAATGCAAAGATTGAACAAGGTTCATGGGACAAATATACTGGGTTATACAGGCTGGGCGAACGTAATGAACGAGGAGATCGCCTTCCATAATTCTGCCAAGAAAACTGCATGCTAATAACTAATAGCAAAGCATTTGATAAAGCCTGGTATACCAAGCTACTGGTAAAAATGATTAGGCTGGGGCTTTTGAAGCATTTAGTGGACTTAATTTGATCTTGTGGATATGATCTATTTTGTTGTGGAGGATTGAATTGAAAGACCTTGACGTTTCGAGGAACAAATCTGTCGCTGTTGTCAAAAACAAGAAATCTAAAAATGAAAATGGTTATTAAATGCAATGGTAACACGTGCACTTTGTCAAGTTTTGATTTTGACTTTGACAAGATGACAAAATGCACAAGCTTTTAACTGTTATCATTGCATTTACAAGTTAAACATTTTTTTTAACTTCTCATTTTTGACAGGGGGCTGATTTGTTCCTCAAAACGTTAAGCTTTTTGAATTTTTTTTAGGTTTTCAGCTTTTTTAGGGTCACGGCACTTGTGAAGTTTACACTCTCGGCCACAACAAAAGCGGCTGAATACAGAAACGCAATGTCTAACACACAAAATATGCTTGCTGGAGTCTCCTAAAGTTCTCTCATTTCTCCTTTATTCTTCAACATATTTGTTCATGATATCTGTAAATTAGCAACCGATTTGCACTGAGATGCTATCGCATGCAAAAACCCTGAGGTATATTACAGCAGGGCTCCAAAGAAATATAAATCTCCTAAAACTCTAAATGGAAAATCAAGATGAATCCCGTAAAAACCAAAGATATTTTCTTTTCGAAAGCTCGCTCAGAGGGAAAGGTGAAAGTTTCCAACGTAGAAATATTGTGGGTGCTTATTAACAATGAGAGGATTAGAGTTGCGAATCGTCAATTTGACGCTGCGCTGCTCATTCACTACTGCAGGCCAACCAAATCACTATTAGGGCGAAAATCATTATATACAAAGTTTTTATTAGTATTAGATTAATATTAAAATTTGGTGTTCCGACTTGGCGTAGATGCGCAAACACTCAGCAACTCAAGTTACAGAGAACGCAGAATAAAAATCTGGGAACTATTGTGAATTCGCCTTGGTTTCTTAGGAACAAAATTATTCATCAAGATCTTGCAATGCTCCTCAGTTTGAGCTCATTGTAATGAAGAAGCATGTCTCAACGCTACATCATATCCAAATGATTTTGATGAAGAAAATGAATATGTACCTGAAGTCTTTGCAGCTTCAGATAGCGAAGACGCTGACAATGAATTGGAAATCCAAGTTGAGGGACCAGAAGAAGAAAAAGACTATGACGAACAAGAAGAATATTGAGCTGCATACTTGCTAATAATAAAGAAAACAACAGGAAAAAATGTGAGGAGGCATTTAAACTGAATTGTAACGACTTATAAAGGTTTGCAGCTCATTTCGAGGTTGACTCCCTATTTCATTGAATAATTAGGACTATTAAGTGTTCCTGCACATAGAAGCGTAGCCAGGAGGCAGATACCAGCGAGCCCCTGACTGGTTAGCGTATTTACGAAGCCTCCGCGTTACAGAACCTCAGTTAAATAACGCTCCTAATTGGCTAACTCCAACTCCGCCCGTCAATGTTGTTTACGTTTGTTCACTTCATGCATTATTTGTATGAGACTTTTCGAGAGAAGCAGGAATGTGAACTCCTGGCTCAGGTGGTAAGGCTCTCGCGTTTAAAATGCGAAGTAATTGGTACGACGCCGACTCCCAAAGCTTCCAAGTTTTTTTTTTTTTTTGACTAGTTAGTTTTTTATCATGATTTGGGATAGCTTAGGTTAGTTTTTGTTGGTTGTGCCCCGCAGCGAGCAAAGGGCATTGCATGAATACAAATGCGTGAAGTGAAAAAACGTAAACGACATTGACGGGAGGGGCTAGTCTAACACAAGTGCTTATCTAGCCAATCAGGTGGCGTTATTTAACTGGGATTCTGTAACGCAGAGGCTTCCTAAATACGTATCCAGTTATGCCTTCGTTGTACAAAGACCGCTTGCATAAAACACCAACCGTGCAGTTTATAAGTCATGAAGTGTTAGTGTTTGTTAAAGTTCGGAATCTCCAAGAGTATATACTCGCTATACTGGAGGTTCGACCGCTAGTACCACCGTCGAGCAAGGGTGTAACCTATCTGGAAGGGTTGCTCCAGCTAAGCCTGGGTGGTGGCCGTACTAGCAAATTATATTGAAGCAGAGCCAACCCCTTACAAGTCAAGGCAAATCTAAGTTAAAAATTATGTCAAACAGAAACGGTTAACGAGACTGTTAACTTCTTTAAGAACTATATGTTTTCACTCATTTAATTAATAATCCGGTGGTAGCTGGATTTGTTGCCTAAAAATAAGTTTTCATATTTTAATCTCAGAAAATCGATATTTATTCCACTTTCATTGTCAACGTGACTTTTTAGCCGCACAACACAACACAATACTTTAATAAACTTTAGATTTTGCCTTTTAGCACAGCTTTAATATATGTTTCTTTAAAATTTACACAAAAAGGATATACAGGCTTTTGCACAGCACTTTTATTTTTTTAAATCGATATTTCCATCAATTTCATTGTTTATTTTCAGACTCGGACATATCATCACTATTCGACACTATATTTGCAATTATTGGTAATAGGCTGAGTGATTTTCCCAGAGGAATACTAACAAGTATATTTTTGAGCCATCTGCCGTAAAATTTATGGGAAAACGGGGAATCCTTGGGGAACACCCGCTAATATAATATGAATAAAATAAGCATAGTTTAATAGACAATTATCCACCCAGATTGTACATGGAATCAAGCGAACCTACATAGTTTATAAATAAGGCATAACACAACCGGACTAAATGAGAATCCTTGAAATATCTAGTGAGATGTAACAGCCGCGTTTTTGCTATCCTACATAGATTCAGACCATTAATTTCTTAAAGAATGGCAGAGTAACATGCTTTTATTAGAAACAATGCTATTAATATTAGGGAAATTACATCATTCATAACGATTACTGTTTTTTTTTATCGAATTAACCGTCTTTAAATAAAGTAATGATTTTAAATTAACCGAAGCTTAAAAGCAAACAGAGTACCCACATTAAGAAAACTAAGCGATAAAATTATCGAATCTGCAATTTAAATTAATAATTAAAATAACATTGGTTTAGATAAGTAGTCTGAAGTCATGGGCCATTAAAAATTTAGATTGCAACCCTTAGAGCAAGTGGTTGAAAGATCACGATAAGAGACATTAACAAAGACCAACAAAGCAACCAATAAAATTTGAGGCTATAAAATATTCCGCTGTAGGTAATTTAAGAACCTTGCGTGACTAAATAAAAACAATTTCACAGAAAGGGAAATGCTATATTTGCCTAAAGTTTTTCGTGTTACCCTATGTCGAATTATTAATGAGCTATGCTCAGACATAATATCTGATGAAAGAGTTTTAGAGTAAACAATTGGTTATATTCCAGACAATTCCCCCAAGTGTTTCCATTTTTTCACCCTTTTAAACTTAATGAAATGTTAGTTACACAATTTCTCTTTGGCAAACTGAATTACATATTAAAACTGTGCAATGTTTTAAAGCAAGTTTCTGCATGGCCAATCTGAGATTTTGAGACAATTTTTTAAAGTTACAGTATATTTTTTAACCATTCCTATTATATGTTCTTAAATTTACGTAGATACCCATTGAACATCTTTTAGCATGGGCTTTTTATTGCAGATATGTCCTATATTGTTGTGAAGGATTCATCCTTGTGGGTCGAATTTTATACATTTTCTCCATCAGACTTATCGAAACTTCAAGTATTTTCAGGCTTTTTAGCTTCGTTATGGGTACTTAATTAGCATTTGTGCAATTTACACACTGGGACCAGAAAGATCCAATATTGAAAATTGAAATAAGAGTGTGGTGGACAAAAAGTTATAAAATTTGGCTCAAAAATGGAATTTTAATGAGAACTTGTGCTTCAGATTAGATCCCAAGTGTGTAATTATGTTTGTATTGTAATAATTTTCCGAACGAGGTTCATAGCAACATCACTAGCAATTAAAAAAATTAAATAAGGTAAGAGTAGTTTCTGAAAACGATGTTGTTTTGAGCAAGCCGGGCAACATTTGAGAACCAAGTCGTAGATTGGAATTTTCCAGCAATTGGCTGGGCTGGTAATGTCCATTACGCTCCTACCGCTTGTTGCCTATGGACCTGACTTCGTTGCAGTAGTTGCGCTGTGCTCTTTCAGAAGACGGAGCTCAGATATAGGTAGTTGGGAGAGATGGATAGAAACACTCGGTGTAAAAAAGGCTTGGTTTATTAACTTCAGGTTGAGTATAGAAGGTTGTAAGTATTACCAAAATATTCGGGAATGCATATCTCGTAAGTCCCCTGGGATATTCCTCGCGAAAATGTTAACCACGAACAACAGCGAGAGAGAGGGAGAGCTAGCCTGAAGGGCTGTTACAATTAGACTGACGGGCGAATAGATTGTTTGGTCTGGCTGAATATTTAGTTACGTAGTTTACTTTTTATATGTAGTTAATTTAAATATCACTTTGCCTTATGGCGTTATTAATTTTCACTGATTCACTTTTAAGGCGTGCCTGATCAGAGGGGCTTTTCCCTTTCGGTAGTTCGCACTGATAGGTCTTTTTTAAACGTGCCTGATCAGAGGGGCTTTTCCCTTTCGGTAGTTCGCACTGATAGGTCTTTTTTAAAATGAGAGCTTTGATCTGCCAGAGGGGCTTTTCCCTTTCGGTAGTTCGCACTGGAGATCAAAGTCTCCCGGTATGGGCTGCTGCACAGCTTTTTATACCAAACTTTGACCCCTAATTCGAGTATTGTTTTGAATTGTCAACAAGGTTAATCATAACAGTTTATATTTTAATTAACAACAATTTATAATTGCGATTCAAGGTTAAGTTCAAACTTTCCACTGTATGATTTTATGTTAGTTGACAATATGTACGACAAAGCAAGATATTACAAAAGTAGCACGTTAATACGCCTGCACTTTGAAGCAAATCCTGAAAAGGAACAACTTCAGCATATTAAACGTGTTCGTGCTTCCCTTGGACAGGCAGATGGCATGATGTTCTTTAATATTTTCAGACATATTCTAGAAATAACATTTATAACTATGAAGATGTCAACATATCTGATGACTGGGGGCTAAAAAGGCGTTAGTCCTAGATGCACTAAAGGTATGGACAGAGTTCAGGAACATTCCCGCTCTGGTATAAGCATAATGATATGCGGACACTCCTACCAGCAATGGTAGTGTAGAAAGTTTACAAGTAGTACGACAATTTGATTACAAGCGGACGTCCAGGCACTATTTACAGAAACTACAGGAGGGCAACAGTTGGTTTAATATGAATATGAAGTTCTTCAAAGATTGGTTCTTTAATTGTGTTGCTACATGTGAAAGATAATTGTGCAGTAGAGGCTGCAATAGTTTTAGGTGAGGACCTGGCCCGTCACATTCCTTTTTCGGTGCTAAGGAAAACCACATATATGATTATGTCGCCATTACTCCCAAATCCGACTCTTTTTTCGCCTTTGCTCACATTAATAAAGGGGGTGAGCTATTTGAGATGATTGGAGAAAGGCTAATCGTGTGCTAGGTCCAGGATACAGTTAAGACAAAATACAGATTTCTTATGACTGGAATTCATTAACCTGTCCAGAATAACCTATATCTCGATTGCCTAAAACGTCTGACAAAAGTACAACTGTCAAGGATAGAAAGCATGTGAAAGCAAAAGATTTATCCCTAAAAGAAAGATAGAAGAAAAATCATAAGTGGGAAAGAAGTTGGAAAAGCACAAGTTAATTAGATGTTTTGAGTGAAAAATATGATTACCACGAAACTGATGACATTCCAATATTTCTTGATCTCCCTCACATGGCCACAATATCTTTTACATCTTGTTGGAAGAGCGTGCAAGTTATTCCTATTTGAAGGAAGGTGATCGAGTTATGCCATCCATCTAAATATAGGCCTACTTCTTTACTGGTCTGACCACAGCAGTACCAGACCTGTTGAAAGCAATTCACTAGACCATAAAGGCACGGGTAATTCTGATGCTCATGACCTTTTATTTAGAACACGATGGCTCCGTCTGTCTGCTGCCCAAAGTACTTTCTAATTCACGCTGAACAGGCAGAATCTACCCAGGTTCTCGAAGTGACAAACAGGAGCCAGACAACCAGTAGCCTGCACTATCCAAAATCATGAAAAAATTGATGAAAACCAGAATGATTACATTTCTATAGAAACACCGTATTTTAAGATCGAAACAATTTGAATTTCAGGAATCGAGGAGCACTGGCCACGTAGGGTTTAATTTTGGAGGGCTTTATCGCCAGCTAAATTTTGATTTTATCTAAGGCGTTTTTGATAGTGTATATCACCGAATATTGCTGCACAAACTTGAAAAAAATAGCTTTGTAGGTGCTGTCTTGGAGTGGTTAAGGTCGTATCTGTCGGCGTACTCTCGTAGGGGTAAATCGCGGAGTGTTTTATCCGAGCCTTTGACTATGACAGCCGGTTGTGTCTTGCAGGTCCTAGTTCTTAAGCCCTTGCTGTTTTTACTTTACGTCAATGATCTCCTTATGATCAATATAGGCAAATCTTTCACCACGATTCTATAGCAAAGATCCTGCCTCTCTACGTGATGCCATAAATGTAGACCTGCAAAGGATCAGGGAATGGTGCAATTCTAACTGTCTGATATCCAACGTGTCAAAGAGAAATATGTTGAGCTTTACGTTTACTGTGGATGGCGTCTCGACAGATTGTGGATCTATAGACACAGTTGAGCCTTTTACATTCTTGAGTCTACATATTAAAGCTGAGCTAAAGCTCGAGGCCCACATATTTGGTGTCTCCAAGAGGTATCATCGGGCTGTTATGCAATGAGGATAATCTGTAATGAGATCGATCAATTTTTAGCGAGAAATGCATATTTTGCACTTGCCCAGAGACAGGAGATATGTTTTGGGGATCTTGTTCTCGGACACTTTATAAAAAAAAGGAAAATACCTTGGAAAATACCAAAAAAGCCAAGTCCTCTTATATCGGAAGCGACGAATATTGCGGAATTTGTGCAGCTAAGTGGTCCTTACTATTATATTATATACCTGTCAACCCTGTGATGGCGATGGCTGAAGTGATTTGAAGATGAGATTGATAATAATTGTGCCAAAAATGTGCCTAAATTTAGTTTTTTTTATTACATTCAAGAAACACGTTTTAATTTTTTATTCTTACGAAGTTGTATGTCTTTGAGTTAATGTAATATAGATGTTACTAGAATTTACTTGTGTTAGACTCGAATGCCGAGTGGGTGCCTAGAAAACATAACCATAAATTTATTGATGCCAAAATTGAATAAGCTGCCATTTATACATTTCTTTTTTTCAAAAACTGCTTCCTCCACAAACAGAAGCTGTATTGCCAATTTCCATACATTTTAGAATCGATCAATATACATACAAAAGGTGGAGAACCTGCACGACATAGCCCAGTACTAGAAGCATGAGCATAACTATTTAGTAAATAAACAAATTTAAAACCTAGAACTCTAACTTGATTACAGTCTATTCAGATATGTCTGACAGCACACAAGCCCAATTATACGGCACAGTGCAGGTGTAAAGGCCATAAAAACGTAGTAGACCATAGGTGTTGCCAAAAATGTGTTTCGGCATTGTGAATAAAACTGTGTTGTACAAAATAAAAACATATTTTAATATTAACTCTGGTAATTTTCAACCTTCGCTTCTGGTGCTATACTTGACCAAAAAGTTGTCCTTCAATTTTTATCATTTTACGACACTACTGCATGTGCTTCCTAAAGTATAGAGTGAATGCATGTATAATATAAAGGTATATTTTACTTATGAAATTATTGTCTCCATTCTGTATTCAAATAAATAGTCTTTGTCCCTGCTTTGTGCAGTATATTAAATTTGAGGTTGTGTGCTGTCAAACATCGCTGAATAGACCATAACTCCTCTTTTAAACTTATTGTTTTTATTTCGGTGCAATAACTCCTCGGCATCAAGGTAATTCGAGGGTTCACTGAGTACTAACAAAAGGAAATTACACCGTCTAAAAACGTAGGTGTATAGATTTGACTGATTAAAGTAATGCAGTCTGTGCACCTGCCTGTAGTAGAACATTACATTTTTAAAGAACATCAGAGACTTGGCACATTATTAAAACAGATAACAAAGTCATCAATATAGAATGTGGACAAACTTCGAAGACAGGCACACCCAATTTAGGAGGATAAATTTGCAGGCAAAATAAAAATTTTGAAGTACTAAACTGATTCAAGGCGGGATGCCATTTTGATTTATGTTTCAAGTGGAAATAGAGGTCAGCGGCACCCTATTTAAACAACTATTACATATACAAATGAAGACGAAGACTAAAACCTATGCTAAAACTATCTATGTTATTTAACGAAGTTAAAGTACCTGTATTTGTTGACCCCTCAATTACACTTTAAATCCATTATATGATCGGTTAAAGAAACGATTAACACCACAACGCTTATTAAAATTTGAACACAATCTTTTTAAAAGTGAAGTTTTTTGCAAATTATCCTAAGCACAGACAAGTAATAAGCATAAGCCAATCTATTTTAATTCACTCCACACGAAAGGGTAGTTGCTCCAAATATTCTTTATTGCTAACTAATTTGTACAAAAAAAACATCAACTTCAATTAAGTTCAATACTTAAAATCTACTAATTTATTCCTGCTAGACCTCTACACCTCATCATCAATGAGTCCTTGAAACGAGGCCCCATTTTCTGACTTTTGTAAGTCCAGTTTGGTGGTTCCTGGACACAAGGCTGGTGACAAAATCAACATAAGGAATTATAGGCCCATCTGTATTATAAACGTTATTCCTAAGGTTTTTGAGAATCTTGTAAGTAGATATCTCAGCCTGAGCTCTGTGTTGTGCCCTGAGATCATTAGAGTGCAGTTTCGCTAGAAGGTCAACTTACTTGCTTATTATTGTCATTGCGTGTTTTTCTAAAGCATTTCACATGCGATATTATTACGCGAGCTCGAAACCTTGGGAGGTGGGCGGGCAAACAGTTTCTTGTCCTATGACATCTGTCCCATCCAGATTCCCCCAGGGGTAGCACATTGGGCCACTTCTTTCCAATAGTTTCGTAAATGATTTTCCTCATCAGATAGAAAATGTCAATGGAAGCCAAGTAGCAAACTAGTAATCACGATCAATCTGCCTCTCATCCTTGCCTCATTTTCCTGTCACCGGAAAACAGTACAGAATGGAACCAATCTCTGGAGTTGACCATTTTCCTCCGTCTTTTAATAACCATTGGGTCTGTTGAATAGTACGTCTCAGTTAAATGTATTGTACTGTGTTCATATACAATCTTAATACAAACTTAATAATTATGCTAGAACTAAAAATCACCTGCTAGCACACATGGTACTAAATTAAATTAAGGGTAATTCCATACCATTCTAACACTACAGCCAAGTTAAACAGTTAATAATTTCCTTTATAAATGAATCGTAAGAAATATAATACACCACTTTAATAAGCCAAATAAAAATAAAATCCAGGAAGTAAAACATGAGAAATACCCCCTCCATCGACAAATCTTACCTTGCTATCAATCAACTAAGGACTAAAACCGTTTTTTTTACCTTTTTTCAGACAACAATGATGATGACTTAATCACCAAGAGGACTCTGTTGTGGAAAGTAATAAAATTTGCACAAAATACCGTGCATTTTCTTCGCCATTAGATTCTGAAGGCACAATTTCATCATCAGTATTATCAAAATTACGATCACCTTCTTCAGAATCTTCATTAGGACGATTTATATTTGGAACATATTGGCAAATTAATTGGTCATCATAGTCGACGTCTATAAGGAAGTGGCCTCTTTTCGTGGGTAATGCAGGTAATCTATGCTGCAACATTTTTTTACCGATGTTCTAAATATAGAATGTAAAGAATTCTAACTGCAACCAATTTTTTCAGTACTTTCTCAATTAAGTTCAAATAGGCGAGGACGTGACAACCCTGGAAAACGAATGGCGCAGCAGTAGAATCGAATCGGTGTTATATAATACGGAGTATATAGATAGATTAGAAATACGGCGTAGAGATAGTTATTGTACGATAGGAGAGTCGACTCATGGCGTTATGTAATTATGATAACTGTACTGGCGAAGGTGTATTGGCGAAATAAAACGTGTTACTAAAAACTAGTCGTTTACAGATCAGAAGTCGGGATAACCTACGTATTGTGTTATTTGTTGTGGAGAACGGTGAAATACGCGATTTCGGCGAGTTAAATCGCAGTGGCAACTTCTTCTTTTTTTGTGAGTGGCGATATACCAAAAACTCATAACAAAAGGTGGGCGTTTGTTGCTATCCTTGACAGTGGATTGACATTTGGCGATTTTTCAGATATTCACGATAATAATAAACAAGTGTGTGCTAATTAATTAGTGATTATTGTAAAATTGTGGCGTATTTTAACTGTGTTTATTGGCATTGGTGTTTAAAAGGCGTTTCTCAAGTGATTTCCTATGGAGGAAGGCAGAAGTGACGAGTTAGAGCTCGATTACGAGTTGGAATTGAGCGACGGTGACCACGGCGAAGGCCATTCGGCGATGGAAGACGAAACAGTCTACATGGTACATAAGCTGTTGAAAGGCGGTTTGGCAACTAGTATCCAGCAGATTGTTGCGGCCGAAATGGCAAGGGCGGCAAAGCAAAAGGCGGCCGAAATGATTAAGGCGACGAAACAAAGGGCGGCCGTTGGTACTGGCGGTACCAAGGGCAACAAGAAGGGCGAAAAATCAGGTGAGCGCGTTCCTCAGGCGGTAGTAGAGCATGCTTGTAGCTATAGGGCGGACTCCGCTTGCAGTTCGGGCTGTATGGGGGCAAGGGCAGGCGGCGACATTATTGACCCTTTCGATCCTGACAGCCGGGACTGTAACGTAGTCAGGTGGTTGAACAAAATTGATCAGTTGGGCGACATTCATGAATGGTCGAACTATGAGAGAGCGTATTTTATGCAGGCGAAATTGCAAGGCGCAGCAAGGGGCTGGTTTAATCGGCTCGATGAATATGACCTCTCATGGGAAGACTGGAAGGCGGCTCTTAGGAAGGCGTTTCCTAGAGTGCATGACTTTGCTCAGCTGCTCAAGGAGATGATAGCGAGGGTTAAATTGGACGGCGAAACCATGACCCATTATTATCACGATAAAATGGCGTTGATCGAAAGGTGTGGCTTTCAGGCACAAAGGCGCTTTCATGTCTGATTGACGGTCTACCTCTCGATCTACAGGCGAATGCGAGGGCATTTGGTTGCTCTTCCCCTGGCGACTTGTATATTGGCTTTCTTTCCTCTTTTGACAGATATCGGCGTCCATCAACCGATATTGTGGAATTGGAGGGGCAAGGAAGTCCAGGGTCATGCGCAGGCGAAGGCAACGAATACTTTGCGGTCTTCTGAGGCGATTCTCAAATTGAGAGAGGCGTTTGGCGAATTTTGGGTACCCAAGGTATACTATTTCCAACTGCTGGCGCGGGCTGGCGTTTACGAGCAAGGCGTTTGCTGACTTTTTGGCGAGGCGAGGTGTAAAACACCGAGGGCGAAAAGTTAGGTTGAAAGGTGCATGCAAGTGAGTCTGACTGGAGAGGTGCAAAGGGCGAATGGTCAGGTTGAAAGGTGCATGCAAGTGAGTTTAACTGGCGAGGTGTAAATGGCGAATGCTCTGTTGGCGAAAGGCGAGAGCTATGGCGATTTAAGGTCCAAACTTCTTAGTGAGATAGCAAAAGGCAAGTGAGGACCTGACAAAGGCGCAATATAAAGGTGACTGATAAATGATGAATGATAAAAGGCGTAAGGTTGCAACCGCAGGCGAAACCCTTAGTGTAGGCGATTTGGTGTTATGGCGAATGCACAGATTGATAAGATCTGGTTGATTTACTGGCGAGTTAAATTAATGAGGGCATTAATTGTTGCAGGATGTACTGTAACAAGCAAATTTTGGAGAAGCGACGTGCGACGTTCAAATAGGCGAGGACGTGACAACTCTGGAAAACGAATGGCGCAGCAGTAGAATCGAATCGGTGTTATATAATACGGAGTATATAGATAGATTAGAAATAAGGCGTAGAGATAGTTATTGTACGATAGCAGAGTCGACTCATGGCGTTATGTAATTATGATAACTGTACTGGCGAAGGTGTATTGGCGAAATAAAACGTGTTACTAAAAACTAGGCGTTTACAATTTATTTTTGTCGAGTGAATGAGTTGAAATGTGGACCAGTTCCTTTCAGAGGCTAATGAAAAACGGGTTTTTTAAATATTAGTTTAAACAAATTAAATTAGGCAATAAGTTCATTAATAAAGAAGTAAAAATGAAGCCCAAAGCGAACTTGCATTTATAACGTTTAGAAGTTAAGCGGAAGAGCAACTGTATAGGTAACTAGGCAACCAATCAATATTTTATATTGCTTTTAAAATTTAAATTAAATAACATAGGTTTCTTATAAAGTGCCTTCTTAATGCGATTAAAACACGATTCGGATGGTAATTTTCTTCAAGTGGTCCTAATACTTACGGAGACTTACCTTATTACGATGATCTGAATTTTTCACAATTAAGCTTCATCTCAGCTTTAACCCAGTTTTATTAGTATCTGAAGCATGATCGAAATGTCATATTTAACTTCTTTCGCTGAAAAGTAGTGATTGACGATGAGACATTTTCTAGTCCTGACTAACTCCAATTCTCATTTTCTCTCTTAGTGTAATGTGTCAATATTGATGGTATCTTCCACGAATATGTATATTATATAGTGACACGTGTTGGTCTCACTATATAATATTTACTAAATTTAGCACATTCCCTTTAAAGTTTTGTGTAGACAGCACAAGAACTCATCAACAAAGAATCGACACAAGGAGACAATCATAAGCAGACGACAGGTCAAAGAAGACACTGGTCAAGACGCAGTTCTCATTTAACTTTTATCGATAACGATTACGCTAATTAACCAATGCAGGGTATTCCACTTTTTACAGCTACCTGCTAGGCAAGTTATTACTTCGTACAACTCATTTTTGAGACAAGTAGAATTGTAGTTTCAGTGTATGCAATTAGCTCAATTTGCAATAATGGAGTGACAAATGACAAACAATTATAGAAAATGATTGCCATTAATTTACAGTTGAGTAAGCGCACACAGCGTTTCAAAAATTTTCAACACCTGAGATACTATAACTATGTTTACATCTGTGAAAGTAGATCGGAATATCGCGGGCACATTATATTCAACAGCAAATACATACTTACAGCTTTTTTACTTTACATTAGACTAAAAATAAATGTTGAGGGATTGATAAGGGAAGACACATGAACAATTTCTGAAGACAATATGCACAATTAGTATTGCAAGTGGACATTTTTTCGCCCGAAATATTTCCATGCAAATGGAAATATAAGAAATTTCCAAAAGCGTATTGGAAATAATAAAAAAAAAACGTATATTAAATAGATCTAAATAAAGGTTTATACATTTGTGTATACTTTCATTTAATAAAAACGTCATATAATAGGCTCAATTACAAAAAAAAAATCGTGAGCTCTGAAAGCCACAATCTCGACCACAATGTACTTCAGTCTGTCATACGAGGATCATACAAACGTGGACCGTTTTCGTTTTATTGATTTTCCTTTTACATTTACAATTATTGGTCGTAGTCATGCGTTGGTGTTGGTGCGTGTGTGGTGTAAGCAAAGATAAAAGATTTCATTGATACTATGTTGGCTTTTCTTTTAAAATGAGGAAAAGAAAATAAGCTGTTTGGAAGTATTGTCTTTCTAAGTGTAAAAATATTTACCAATGCAAGTATGGTACGAACACGTTTTATAAAAACGATGAGGTCAAGTTTAATTAAAGTTTGTAAAAAAATCACTATATTGCATCCGAAAGTTCTAGTAATGACATCGGTATTCAAAAAGATGATCCAGGACAATATTTGTCCATTATCCCCATTTAACGAAGAAGAAAAATCTGCAATGTTAAAGTTAATTGACAAAATAACACATTTGGCATTAGACCTATACATTATGCAGCAGAATTATTTAATACAAGATTAAAAGGGCCTGAACGTGATGAAAGTCAAATCCTTAAAAGCAAACTTCAAGTAAAACAGGAAAATATTATTTAGGTACCTAAAAAATTGCAGAATACGGTAGTAGAAGCCGTACATTGTTTGGCAAAGATTTTATATGGAAAAGCAGCCGTGAACGCTCCATTTCCTGGTGGAAAGATCTTTGGTCATAATATCCATTCTCAAAGGCATTTTGATGATGCCTGCTTCTTCAGCAGCCAATGAAAAAAAAAAGAGGAACAGGCTTCTTAATAACAGACGATCTAACCAATTCTACGTGTCACCGAAAACTTAATCAATTTTGATTTTTGTCAATAAAACAGAAGGTCGCGATAAAAATAAACAGATTTTTTGAGACGATATGGAGGAAGTTAATCGGCATGAAGGAACGATTGACGGTGATGATATTGATTACGATAATGAGGTAAATTATGAAAATGAACCCGAAGTAAAACCATCACCCAATAGTTTAGAGACCATGTCTACCCCTCTTGATAATGATAAGTGATAAAAATATGCCGCTTGCTGATATTGCTCGATCTGTATGTGATTTTTGATTTTCCAATCTAAATTTTCATGTTTGTTTTATTGCGTCTTTAGTTAGAATAAATATTTTCCTATCTTTCCATTGCAATTTCTTAAAATATTTCCGGAAATATTCCCAAAGAATAGCTATATTTCCGGAATCCGGAAATTGTACAACCCTATGCTCAATTATAGCACCGAAAATAGAACTTCAGTTTTCCAATTCCTTCATCACTACGTCCACTACCCCAATATATTTAGACTTTGAGTTCCATAATTTTCAGATTTTTTTTATGGATTTTCATACGTGTCCAGTCCGTTTTACTTAGGACTTCGCAATACCAAGATAAGACAAGACTTTGGCAGTCGTGGTCTTGTCACGTTAGCGTCCTGACAATTCGATCACAAAAATTACATACAAAAGGTTATAAAATAATTTACGTTAATTACCTACATTCACACCTTTAACTGGAGGTAAAAGTAGATTGTGGCATACACTAAATTGACCCTAGGGTTACTAAAGGATTTTCATTCACACCTTTAACTAATATCTGAAATGTTCAGATATTAGGCATTTTTTTCATTTAATTTCAACTGTATCTTTGAAGTATTTCTGGACCATTAATTTTAAGCTACTTTTGAACTGATCACATTTCACATTATGTATTATCTAAAACACACGTTCTCTGAAAATTTCTCGGTACGATAAAATCAAAAATTTTTTTTTTTTAATTTTAATTAATATAATTTTGATAAAACATATAACAATATTGTCTTTAGTCTTTTATAAAACTTTTTTCTATTCTGATACTTTAATTGATTTATTAGATATTTACTACCTGTACTTTAATGAGATTTATTAAGGTATATTCATGGGTGACACATACTTATACACATCAATTTAAATTTTGTATTGAAACTTAAAATAATGATAATACGCCAAATTAATCCAAAATAATTCATACTAATCCAAACGAAATGAAACTAATCCAAGTTAACTTAAACTAATCCTTTTTTATTATAGAGAGGTTAGTTTGGGTAATCTGCTGGTCAGACTACCCCCGCCTGATATTCTGGTGATATTGATGCCCTTAGCTCAGGTTGCCGACCGATTAAAACCCTGCCCCCTCTGCTTTTATTGTGGAGCATAGCTAGAACCGTCAGAAGCATTACATACTTCAGCTATGTTCGCGTGTCTTTGTTTTATAGCTGGGTATGTGAGTGTGGGTCTCCTCTGTTTTAGCTTTCATTATGTTCCCAAGCATTTTGATGATGCTGTTCCAGTTGTTTTAGCATCAGCACATTGCCTCTAGTAATTACTTCACCACTCTCAACTTGAGCGTATCATCTCAACCACTGGTAAACTGTAGGCATCTGAATATCGTATGTTCCACGCTGTCAGCTTCTTCTTCACCGATACCAGAATCCTGCGGTTTACTGCCTCTTTATTTTAAACAGATAAGAGCCGTTGACTCCATGGTTCGTCATGGCTTAAGTAACATATGGTGGTCGCACGCCCCTCAGTTCCTCTCTTACCATTCTTTGATGTTCCTAATGAAAATCCTTACCCAGCCCTGATATTGCTCCCATCTTGTTTGCCATTGGGTAAGGGTTCTTTGTTTGGCTTCGGCTGTATGCTCTACTCCTGCATCATATATGTATTCTCGTTCTTCAACCACTAGGTCAAGTATTATCATCTCCGCCAGTGCGGCGACGCTTGTAAGTGTTCTGTTATGCCAATGGCCGATCTGAGGTTTAATCTTTGTATCATATTGTTTGTATTTTATACCGGCCCTTCAGACAGGGGCCGCGTATGTCACGAGTACCCTCCAGTTTGCTATGCTTGATCCTCCAATTTTTGCCATGGCTCAATTTGTTTATGACTAGATTAGCCTTATCGCTTACGTTCGTATGACATGAACCGTAATACCTATGTCCTTGTCTAGGTGTAGTCCTAAATATTTTATTACATTTTGGCTATTTATCTGCTGTTCTTGTATTTGCATTCCGAAAACGTTTCTTCTATCAAACAGAAGGACCAGTTCATTCTTCCGCGTGGATATTCGAGTTTCCATCTATTTTAATTTCCATATAAGGACTTTAACGGCATGTTGAGTTATGTTTTCCAGTTCTGTTCTCGATTTGGCCTTAGAGACGGCTGTAAGGTCGTCCATCTCGCTCCATGTCGGTTTCAAGTATGTCGTTTTAGAAGAGGTTCCAAAGCGTTGTGCCCATTACTGGTCCTTGTGGAACTACTGCGGTAATTTGGTGCTTGTTCCCATTTTGAGTTACTATATCTCATTCGCTTAAGTACGACTACGTTATCTTAGCTATGTGGTTGCCCATTTTGTATATTTCCATGGCTTCTATGATCTTTTGCCAAGGGGCTGTGTTAATGGCGTTCTGAATGTCCAATGTAACCATAGAGCAGCAGCATGGTTTTTGTCTATTTTACTCTTATTTTCTCCTGATATATTGAGACATTTTTAATGGCACTTCCTGTACCTCGTCCTTTTCTGAATCCGTATTGGTTGCTGCTTAGTATGTTTCCCAGTACATCTCCTCTTGTAGTGCAGATTTCATAAGACTTTCCAGGAACCTTCCCATAACACTTAGTCGGCGTTGTAGTCTATATAATAACGACTGCGCCCTATCTCTCCTTGGTTTTTCAATTACACAGATTTGAATGTTTTCCAAATTTGAGGGAAGTTCCCTTTTATTATTATATTCCTTATGACGTGGGTGAATGTCTACAATCATCTTTTTCACAATTTTCGATGAGATCCCGTCTAACCCCGACGCCTTATTTGCTCTAGAAAGAATTCCTTTATTTGTAATTTTGTGTCTTCTTCAGATAATGATGTTTCCTATCTTAGTTTTAGTTTGTTCATGACTATTTTGTATGCTTCTCCCTAGATGCCCTATTTGAGCTCCTGAAGGAGTTATGCTTCCTGTCTGTTTTTCTATTTAATGTTTTATTTTAGTTTCATTTCTGTACTTTTATAGTTTTCTCTTACCGTAATTTTTTCTTCGTGGGTAACACCTAGTGAGGCTTTACATTTTGCCCAAGTTCTTCTACCCCTGTTAAATCGTTTGTTGACTATCCGAACACGACCAGTACATGTTTGTGCTGATGTTGCACATCTTTATGACTTTTTCCATTAGTTGCTCTGGAGTAGGACGGACCCATCTGTAGTCACTAACTCACCCAAAGCAATCCATACTAACCCAAGCTAACCAAAACTAATCCAATCATAAGAAGAAAAGCGTGCTTACGAGCGTTTTTCTCCTGCAATTGCTATTCATACCTAATTATTATAAATTTATATGAAATTATAAAAAAATTTAATCAATGTAAATTCCGAGGGGTAAACCGCTGAGGATATTTGTTGTACAGGTCAAAGGAAATTATGGGTTATTAAGGGAAATTAAGGGGAATTTATAGGTTTTAATGGGATATTAATAGGAAATTATAGGATATTATGGGATATTAAAAGGAAATCAGAGGAAATTTAGGGGATATTAGAAGGATATTATGGGGAAATTATATGGGTTATAACCAAATTTGCAAGATGGCGCGCAATGCCGTGTCGCATGCTCATTGAGTTAGACGACAACAAAAGCAAGTCGAGAAGGAAGTATAATGAAAATAACATAAATTAAAAGAAGAAAGTCAAAAAGACAATAAAAGCAAGTCATACTAAAAAATTCCTCAAAGCAAATGACACCAGCTCGAGCTCGGGCACAGATGAACATTCTGGCGAAATTATTTTAAACTGAAAATTTTTCGTCGAATGAAGGCACAGAAGAAAAAAACTCAAACTGGGACTCTCGCTCGGACTCAAATGACAGAGAAAATGTTAATGTTGTGATTGAAGTAGAAAAATACTATGCTGTGTTATATTATGAAGGCTGATATGTCGGCAGAATTTTAAACAAAATTCCGAGCAAAATTCGAGGCGAGACTCGAGACAAAACTACTCCAAATATGTATTACATGAAATTTTTAAAATAAGAACTTGGTAGTTACATATAGCCTAAGTAGTTACATATAGCCTAAACAAGAGGACTTTGCGAAGGTGAATGAAACCTATATTTTTATGGTCCACTGGAATTAATGGGTACCGGAGTGTATAATTTAAAAAAGACCGACATAAAACATATACAGAAACTATATAGAAAACTTAAGAAACAGTAACATTGACAAATGAAGTTGAACATCAATATTTTTTTAAGAACAAAGAACGATGTATAGATAAACATAATGACAGAATACACTACTACACAAGATGAACATGCAACTTCACCTCCCTTCTAAAGCCTTTTAAAGTTAAGTTAAACCGGTCCAAGCAGTGGACACTAGTAATCATGTTAAACCAGGCGCACGTCCTACAGATGGTCTCTTTGCCAGCCACGTTGGTGTGGTGTGTGGGGAGATAAAAGACCAGGTGTCTGCAAGTTAATCTTAGACAGGAGATCCGAGGCATCAACAGAACCATTGCACAACTTATACAGAAGCACCAGGCTTGCACAGGCAGTGCTGTGTGTCAGGGATAAGATTTTAAAGCGATTGAGTAGTTGGCCCTGGTGGGTACCTCTGGGAGGATAAGCACCATCAACCCTATGAAAGAAATCAGCTTCAAGAATCTACGCTGTACCCGCTCCAATCTATCCACATGCACAGTACAGTCAGGAAACCATACTAGAGCCGCATAAAGAAGTTTAGATCTTACTAATGAATTATAAATACTTATTATTGGTTTCACAAACTCGGAGCTAGCCCTAGTAACAAAACCAAGTATTTTCAAAACTGATGACACCACCTCATCAGTGTGCCCGTTGAATGTCAGTCTCTTGTCCACAATGACCCCCAGATCTCGCACAGCCTCCGAGTCAGGGAGTGAAGCGTCACAGAAGGCGTAGTTGTAATGCTGTGTGTTATATATATTAGGGAGATGGTCATTTTCTTACACTTCCGAACATTGAGTGAAAGGCAGTTTTGATCACACCAGACACTCAGTCGGTCAATAACTTGATATCATCGGCAAAGAGGAGGGAATGGCTCGACATGCCATTGCATATGTCATTTATAAACAATGAGAACAAAAACGATGCCAAAACACTACCCTGAGGGACACCACTAGATGCAAGGAAGACACCAGATCTGTAACCACTGTACTCGACAAATTGCCTTCTACCTCCCAAGTAGGAGGCGAAGAAGTATAACAGACTGTCATGAAATCCCATACTGTGATTCAACTTGTCAAAAGCCTTCGAGAAGTCCGTGTACACAACGTCCAGTTGCTGCTTATTATTTATGGCATAATAGGCGGTGTTTAAAAATGAAGTTAAATTAGTAATAGTCGATCTGGATGGAAATAAGATGTTTTACTTGACGGAACAGTTTATTGTAAACGCAGACCTTAAAGGCCTTTGAGAAGTTTGACAAAATGGATATTGGGCGATTGTTGTCAATATGGCTCTTATTACCACTCTTGTAGAAAGGGCGGATTTGACCGCACTTCCATAGGTCGGGAAAGACACCCCTGGAAATGAAAAGATTGAACATAATGAGCATAGGTTTCACCAGCACTGATGCGCAGTCCCGCAGAAGAAATGACGGAATGCCATCTGGCCTTGCAGTTTTCTCATTTTTGAGACCTTTTAAAGCAGATAAGATGTCTGTATTGTCAAGGGCAAGAATATTTATCTTTTGTGATGGGTTGTCATTATCACTATCAGTAGGTTCATGATCATTGGGAGGAGAGGGATCAACATAGACACTTTTGAAGTAATCAGCAAAAGCGTTCATAATGCCGCTGGGAGAGTCGCAGGCAGCGTCGCCGAAAAATATTTCACCGGGGATATGAGAATTATTTTGCTTCTGTGGAATAAATTTCCAGAATTTTTTTGGATCATTCACAATGGAGTCCTCTGTTTGTGCAATGACCTCTTTGTACGCTAAGTCGATCTTAATTTTGATATTTGCACCAATTATTTTAAAGGCATTATAATCAGTTTGAGATCTAGAAACTTTCCAGTTCTTGTGCAGGCGAGACTTTGCCTTCAGTTGCTTAATAATATCCCCAGTATACCAGCAAAGGTAGGAGTATTTACGTTCTTAAGAGCGAAACAGCGGAACTGACCGATCAAAGAGGTCGCAGATCTTCTCGTACATTTCCGAGACAGCCTCGTTAACGTCGGAAAAGGCAGCGAGAAATTCTCAATCGGTCGCTGATATAAGGTGATATAATAAGAGAAAATTGGCTTTGCGAAAATTGTAGTTTCTATTATGAGGGTTCGTAGGAAAATTCTTGCCATCGCGACCGAGAGAAGAATATTCGACAGCGATGGCAAAAGTGGGATGATGGGCGTCCTCAGGCACAAGAGGCATCACTATTCACTTCCCCTCTAACAGAGCAGGGGAGTTAGCAAGAACAAGGTCAAGGAGACGGTTGTGAGAGTTAGAAATGTTATTAAACTGAGTTAAATCAAAATATGCCATAAAGTCCTTTACCTTTAACAGTGTCAGTTTGGAGTATAAGCCTATGTCAGATACCTGATAGTCCAAATTAAAGTCAATCGCAGTTATGTCAGGAAAAACTATAACCCGAAAAACTCTCGGAAAAAGATTTCTTTAGCAGCTTAAGTGTTTAAACCTAGTAGCAGCCTTAGAAAATTATAGTTATTTTAACAAAATTATTGGGATATTTACAGGATATTATCGGATATTAATGAGTTATTATGGAAATCAATGGGATATTACATATTACAGGGAATTAATGGGATACGATGAGAAATTTATGGGATATTAATGGAAATTATGGGTATTTAAAAGGAAATTCTGGGTATTTAAGGCGAAATTAAGGGATATTTAGCTGAAAAAGGATATTAATTGTACACAAACCAGGCTGCGGTTTACCCCTCGGTAAATTCTTATGTCCGACAATTACGCTAAATAATTCAGTAAATAATATAAATATCAATAATAGATACTAGTGACCCTTATAGTAAACAATTGCCTATTTGATGCGAAAACAAATAAAAAAGTTTCCAGATTGGTTAAATATTCGCTTTTATGCTCATTCATGTAAAATATAAATAGCTATATCTAATTACACTTAATATTTACATATTATATTTTTATATATGGTCACAAAAAAAATGTTGAGTAATTTTCCTCTTCGGTAATATGTTGTTAGGGAAGTTGTGTTTTCGAAAAATTTTCAATAAGTACAATGTTCTTGTCAGTAAATTGCATTCGAGCAATTTTCTTTCGTTAAATTCCTTTCAGACATTTTCCAGATACGTACTATACGTTATATTGGTCAAGACAAAACAATCTCGAGTCTTCTAAAGGCCCCAATTTCACTTTCAATCAATCTACATCCTTTGTCTTAATGGCCCTGGATTTTTGATCCTGACTGCAAGAAGAATGAAATTAATCATATAGGAGAAGAATACTAAACATTTTGAAGAAAGAAAGTTTCGAAGCAAGATGGATAAGACATCTTCCACAAAATATTTATTCCAAAGTTCTACTTCAACTTGCAGGACTTTTTATTCGTAACATATTTGAGTTGAATTTGGGATTTTTGTCCTTACCAACAAGGCAAGTGCCAAATGCCAAATGCCGCCTTACCGGGTATTTCATAAATTATGTTGTGGAAACACCCCAACAAGTGTCCTGGAAAATCCTGGAAAAATTAAAATTACTTTGTCCGGCAATGATGCTTTTGATTTATCAACAACTTTAGGTACTCCAAATGAAGAGGAATCGAAAACTCCTGGAAAAATGCTGGACAGTATATGT
The DNA here is from genome assembly GCA_016904865.1 of Pissodes strobi. Classification (NCBI taxonomy): domain Eukaryota; kingdom Metazoa; phylum Arthropoda; class Insecta; order Coleoptera; family Curculionidae; genus Pissodes; species Pissodes strobi. The sequence goes on along the minus strand of MU183069.1, from coordinate 135,775 downwards.
CCTGTACCATCAACCTCAAAGGAAAAAAAGAGTTCCGTCAACAAATAACAAATAGAAATATTGTGGTCCTAATAAATTTAAATTCCTATAGTATTCCGGTCGGTCAGATCCGTATAATAGGCTAAGGAATTTAGAAGGTTAGAAAGGTAGAAAAAGTTTAAAAGGTATTGTAAAATGTCTTAAAATGCAAATTGCGGTCAACGGTATATCTCTCAATAGACTTTATTAACTTGTCGTTTTTCACCGTATAGTTTGGTGATAACACCCTGTATGTCTGTAGTATGAATGAGCCATAATTAATCTACGAATATTTTTATTTAACCCCCAGGTAAACAGAAATTTGTGCATAAAAGCATTGTGCTTAGTCCGAATCTAAATTGTTGATATAATAGATTCCGTTATATGCAACAGTACCCCAGATAAACCCACCCAGATGCGAAACCTCCCGCCTAACGCATGAAACAAAAATTCGTTTAAAGCTCCGCCTCCTTGGGATGGCTAGCCATCCCAAGAAATAGTCAGGGCAAGCTCTAGTGCGATTCTAAACGCGAGCCACGCGAGTCTTGTGGTTTAGTCCGAGAGCGTTACGAAAAATAATTTAATCTTTATTTTATTTTTGTTAAAAATGCCTGGTTATAAGTGCCTTTATTTGAATTGTTCTACTAGAAGCGGTGGCGAAAAATAATTCTATAAATTACCCCGCGATCCTGAAAGGCATGTATAAATGTTGTTTAATGCACACTCCCGCACACTTATTTCCAAAGTTATTGCATATTGTAAAATCGAATAAGCACGAAATTCAATTAAATCTGAAAACTGGCAGATACAATGTTATAGTTAAATATTTTTTAAATCCAACTAATGTTATACAGTGTCCGCTAGAATATTGGCCGCATATGGGAACATTTTTTATTATTATGATATGGAACTATTGTTTTAACCAATCAATTATGCATGTCTGACAATCTAAAAATGAATTTTAACATTGAAAATATATCTGTTTTCTTAGTTTAGGGCCTGAAATCGTGAAAAAGTGCATGCTACGTTTGCCACATTCATGACGTCATACGCGTGAGAGATGGTGTTAGTTTGTTTATTTAGACCTTAATTTGATTATAACGTATTGGAATCGGCTCAAATGACTAAAGTAAATTGGAACTAACTGAAACTAACCGAAAGTTTATTGAACGACTAATCAAATGCACCAAAACGGGCTAAAAGGTACCGGAACAGGTTACAAAAATTAAAGAAAGTTAAAACTAATCAAAACGAACCGAATTTTGGCGACTAACTAAAACTAACCGAAAACATTAAACATTATAAGGTATCGGAACTGGTTTAAATAACTAAAATAAATTGGAACTAACTGAAACTATACGAAAGTTGATTGGACCACTAACTAAAACTAACCATAAGTGCCAAAACGGTCTAAAGCCTATCGGAACAGGTTACAAAAATTAAAGTAGTTAAAATTATAATCAAAACGAACCGAATTTTGGCGACTAACGAAAACAAACCACAAACATTAAATTTGATTATAACGTATCGGAACCGGTTCAAGTGACTAAAATAATTTGAAACTAACTGAAAGTAACCGAAAGTTGATTGAATGACTAACCAAAAGTTACCAAAGGTAACTAAAAACACCAAAAACGGGCCAAAACTAACCAATAACATTAAAATTGCTTATAACGCACCGGAGCCGGTTCAAATGACTAAAATATATTAAAACTAACTGAACTTTATCGAAATTTGATTGAACGACTAACTAACCAAAACCACCAAAACGGGCTAAAACGCATCGAAATAGATTTAAAATATTGAAGTAAGTTCAAACTAACTCAAATTAACCGAATTTTGGTGACTAACCAAAACTAACCAGAAACATTAAAAATGCTTATAACGTCTCAGAACCGGTTCAAATGCCTAAAATAAATTGGAACTAACTGAAATTTACCTAAAGTTGATTAAACGACTAACCAAAACTAACCAATATTAACTAAAAGCATCAAATCGGGCTAAAACGTATCGAAATAGATTGAAAATATTGAAGTAAGTTAAAACTAACCCAAATTAACTGAATTTTGTTGACTAACCAAAATTAACCAAAAACACTAAAATTGTTTATAACGTATCGGAACTGGTTAAATGATTAAAATAAATTAGAACTACTTGAAATTAACTGACAGTTGATTGAACGACTAACCAAGACTAACCAAAAGCACCAGAAAGGGCTAAACATATCGGAACATATTAAAAATGTTAAGGTAAGTTATTGAAACTAACTTTAATTATCCGAATTTTGGCGACTAACTAGAATTAACCAAAACATTAGAATTGGTTATAACGTATCGGATCCGGTTCAAATGACTGAAATAAATTAAAACTAACCGAAAGCTGATTGAATGACTAACCAAAACTAGTCAAAAGTAGCCAAAAACACCAAAAAGAGCCAAAACGTATCGGAACTGATTAAAGGTATTAAAATAAGTAGTTAACCCAAATTAACCAAATTTTGGCGACTAACTAAAATTAACCAACACATTAAAATTGGTTATAAAGTATCGGATCCGGTTCAAATGACTGAAATAAATTAAAAATAACTAACACTAATCGGAAGCTGATTGAATGACCAACCAAAACTAATCACAAGTAACCAAAAACCGGTTCCGATACGTTATAACCAATTTGAATATTGAAACGGACCAAACCGGGGTCAATAGTTTAGATATTATTTGATATATTTAATTAATGATTATAGGATAATATATAAATTATTACGGCAAGGTAAAACATAAAAGAATAAATATTTATAGGTAATATGGTAAAGCAAAATACATTGGCAATTCAGAAATATTTAAATCGGCTGTGTTAAAAACTGCTAAAATCATGCAAAACGCACGGTGTTCATAAAAAGGGCCAAAGTTAGGTAGAAACACTTAAAAGCCCACACGCAAGGCGATGTTGCTTGGCAATAAGGGCGAGATTGGCAGGGCTAAATCGAATGAGGGGGACTTAGCCTATAAATACGCGACAGAATTTGATATAGTCACTAATTTTCTTTTAAAGGTAAAGGGCGTTACGCTGCTAGTTTGTTCATAGATCACTTCTTTTATTTGAAAAATAATCGAATTTTAGAGAACGTAAAAATAATTTCAAAGTAAATTAAATTCATAGGTCACTTATTTCATTTGAAAAATAATCGCATTTTAGAGAAGTCAAAATAATTTTTAAACTAAATTAAAAATGGTTATTGCGGCTGAATTAAATAGTTTCCTGGGGTAACATTACAGTAATGTTGACGCCGGGAATTTCCAACGGTGTCCGACTGTATGTAATCCCAAGGAAGGTATAATAAAGGCCGAATTGTTGGATATGTTTATTGTACCTCAATCGCCTTGACGCCGATAACACGGTGCCGGTGGATTGGGTTACAGTGAAAAGTAGTCCAATAATTTTGTATTATCCGACATACTTTTAGCGTAATGCTGTGTGGGTTTCGACGCCGAAGTCTGAGCTACGGTTCACTGACAGCTATAGAAAAGCTGACAGGCGTCCCGGCCAGGCCCCACGGTGCCAATCTGTGCAGGGTTTTGCTCTAAGTTGGGATAACGACGAAAATAACCCGAGAAAGCCGAATTGTTGGATCCGTTTATTGTACCTCAATCGCCTTGACGCCGATAACACGGTGCCGGTGTATTGGGTGACAGTGAAAGGTAGTTCAATAATTTTGTATTATCCGACATACTTTTAGCGTAATGATGTATGAGTTTCGACGCCGAAGTCTGAGCTACGGTTCACTGACAGCTATATAAAAGCTGACAGGCGTCCCGGCCAGGCCCCACGGTGCCAACTTGTGCAGAGTTTTGCTCTAAGTTGGGATAATGACAGAATTAACTCGAGAAAAAAAAAGAACTAAAATTAAATTCAAATAAAGAAATAAATTAATACGGGGACGGGGTTTAGATTTCATTTCTGGGCTAAGGGAAATTTGAACAATAAGGCACGTTTCGGCACTCACTAATTTTCTTTTAAAGGGAACGCTACTTCAAGCAGCAGACATCGAATTATCAATAATTAAGATTATCAAAATGACGACCAGGGCAAAATTGCAAAGAATTGGGGGAGAAAGAACCAAGAATCAAAAATTTACAGGTGAGAATCTAACTAGGGGGAATTATACAAGGGTTTTAATAATATGGTCACTCTAAATTCGACCCGTCGTCATAATCCTTTGTTAAAAGCAAAACAAGTACCATCAAAATAAACCACAAGCCCATCAGGGACATAATATAACGGCATTATAGCCATCTGTAAAATTTCGCTTCGGCACTAGATTTATGGGTCAGAACAGCCACATGTTTCTATTTTTAAATGGATTCTAAATTTGGGTCAATTGGTCAAGTAGTAGTACTACAAAAAGAGATTATTGTTACTCGTAATGTAATGCGTACAAAAGGGTATACTGACTAATTGGAAGGATAACAGTGACGGGGATGCGTGTTGAAGGATGCTAGTTGTATATGGTGTTGTATGAAGTATGTCTTTTGTGCGTATACGCGGATAATAATATGATAGCATTGGGGCGTTAATAAAAGTTGTGCTGTGGGTCAGAGTATGGTCAATGTTTATAACCCATGTCGTATGGCAGGAGTTGTTTGCCTTGGTGCTCACTCACTGGACCGTTGTCTTCCATCTTCAAGGGGTTATAATTTCGAAGCATCATAACTTGAGACCCATTTTATAACTGACGTATTATTTGTGGTAAGTGACAGGTACCACATTTAAGTACCCTAGACTAACATTTTATTATCAAAATTAGTAGTCAATAATAAAAGGTATAAGGTAAATAAGGTTAACAAGTACTACTATTGACGTGCTTTTGATCACAAGTAAAGCAGGGTTTTTAAAGAATTTTGGTATTTTAAAGGTTTGGTTGGTTTCATTTTAGTAGGCACTAAGTTTTCTATGCTAAGTTTAAATAAATGTAAATAGAGATAAATAAACGAAATTGCGACTACAAGGAATTTGTAAATATTTTATTTTTGAAGTATCAATATAATATGTATTAAAGAATTTCTGTTGTTTACTTTACTAAAGAGAAAATTAAGTTTATGAAAAAAAAAAAGAAATATGAAAGAATCTTACGATCCCAAACTCTAAGGGAGCTAGGTACTACGAAAGAACACAACGTAACAGGATGGGTCCGAAGTAGGTTTGTATAAGCTGACGATCACGAGTCTGACTACCGACTTTCAGAAGGTAATGCATAGACTGGGGGTCGGTATGTTTCAATATTGTTGGTTAATTTTAGTTAGTCACCAAAATTCGGCTAATTTAAGTTAATTTTAACTTACTTTAATGTTTTTAATCTGTTTTGACATGTTTTAGCCCTTTTTAGTGCTTTTGGTTACTTTTAGTTAGTTTTGGTTAGTCGATCAACCAAGTTTCGGTTAATTTTAATTTATTTTAGTCATTTGAACCGGCTCCTATACGTTATTACCAATTTTACTGTTTTTGGTTAGTTTTGGTTAGTCATTCAATCAACTTTCGGTTACTTTCAATTAATTCCAATTTATTTTAGTCATTTGAACCGGTTCCGATACGTTATAACCAGTTTAAATGTTTTTTGTCAATTTAAGTAAGTCGTCAAACCGGTCAATTTTAACTTAATTTAATATTTTTAATCTGTGCCCATACGTTTTAGCCCTTTTTGTTCTTTTGGATACTCTTGGTTAGTTTTGGTTAATCGTTCATTCAATTTTCGGTTGATTTTAGTTAGTTTTAATTTATTTTAGTCATTTGAACCAGTTCCGATACGTTATAACCAATTTTAATGTTTTGGTTAGTTTAGGTTAGTCACCAATATTCGGTTAATTTGGGTTAGTTTTATATTACTTTAAAATTTTGAATCTGTTCCGATACATTTTAGCCCGTTTTGGTGGTTTTATTTGCTTTTCGTTAGTTTTGGTTAGTTATTCAATCAACTTTCGGTTACCTTTAGATAGCTCCAATTTATTTTAGTCGTTTGAATCGCTTCCGATATGTTATAATCAAATTTAATGTTTTTGGTTAGTTTTGGATAGTCCTAAAAATTTGGCTCATTTTGGTTAGTTTTTACTTATTTTAATGTTTGTAACCTGTTCCGATACGTTTTAGCCCGTTTTGGTGTTTTTCGTTACTTTTCGCTAGTTTTGGTTAGTCGTTCAATCAACTTTCCGTTAGTTTCAGTTAGTTTCAATTTATTTTAGTCATTTGAACCGATTCCGATACCTAATGATCAAATTTCGGTTTAAATAAACAAACTAACACGATCTCTCATGCGTATGACGTCATGTGGCAAATGTAGCATGCACTTTTTCACAATTTGAGGCCCTATATTAGGATAACAGAAACATTTTCAATGTTAAAATAACCTTAAATCGGCATACATTAAAGCGTATTAGGGGAATTTCTGTAAAAAAGTCAGTGCAGCCATAATAACACAAGATTTCCATGACCGCCTGTTGAGAAAAAAAGAAAGTGAATGGCTATTGCAAAATTTAATTTTTCCTGAACCAGTCCACCAGCAAAACACGTTTTCATTTAATTGGTGCAGACCAACTATTCTAATTTTGAAGAACAATTCTATAATCATACCCAGATTATTTGGTGCAGGCCGCGTATAACCGCTACGTCAAGGTTAAAGTTGGCTGGCGAGGAATTTGCCGATCTTTTGCATCTGGTGTGGGTTTATCTGGGACAGTACGGTGACACTTCGACAAGAAAATCGTTTTTAATCGATGTCAATTTAATATATCCTGGTCTCCGTCAGTGTTGTGTAAACAACAATATGTCAAAGAAAGAAAGAACATGCTTCCACCCTCTCAAATGAATCCTACGCGTAATTTCCCGCTTTATTGCTTCCTCCGCGCGCGTAGGAAAAATTAGATTGCAGTGCAGTCTAAGCGTTCACTCGAAGAGTAGTGAAAAGTGCTGTAGCTCCGTCGGGCCAAGGGTCCAGTCCTTTTAGGCCATTTTCTCATTTTGTTTGCACAGATATTTATAGAATATTTGCTGTACCTCTGTTCTCTTTGGCCAAGCTTGGACAAAGAACTCTTTTGGGCGTTTTAACGCAATTCCGAGACATTACAGAATCGTAGCGTCTCCCCTGAAGAAGATTGTAAAATGGCGGTAGAGAAATCCATTCCAATACTAACAAATGGAATCAAATATTTGAAGGTTTATAGGCCTATCCCTGGTGACGATAAAAGTAGAGAATAGACGAAGACTTACATCTCAAGGCATTTGTAGAGTGAAATAAAAGTTGAAATTTTAAAGACAGATAGCAGTTAATTTAATTCAGTTCAGATTTAAATAATTAAGACGTTTTCTTTTGTAGATATTTATTACTAAGTAACTTGTATATTTCGTTTTATGTGAGTGAATGAATGAATGTTTGAAAGTAGTTAAGAATTGTATATATTTTTCATATCAAATGCAAATTAAAAAGTGCATTATTAAAGTACTTAATACCTAACATACCTACCTACCTGTTTCAATTCACACCCTATGTGTAAAACCCCCACCACCCTATTTTAATACAGTCCACTAATTACTGTGGTTAATTATCCAGCTAATTACCACCCCCACCTTTATGGTAATAAATAATTAAAAATTAACTGTTTATCCCGACCAAATACACTGCCGCAACCTTCTTACCGAAATAATAAAAAACACTTCATATATTGCAAATATGGCCAGAAGTTATTTTAAATTTACAAAATTAGTGTAAGTATTTAAATGCTTATTTCATCCACAAAAAAAATAGCTTATTAGAAATTTTCGTCTTAGAATAAATAACGTCGACTAGTTTGTCAAAGTACTTTTGAATCACTCTGTATAATGTCAAATGCAGATCAAACACATTAAGAACATATAGACAAGATTAAAGGCTACTTTTGAACTAGTTCGGTCGTATTTGCATATTATTGCTGAGATAAACACAACTACAAGCCAACAATTATCCGTTCAATCTTAGTACCATTTAAAGGATGTTCTATCAGTTTTTTTGCGCTTGAACGATCTTATGTCATATTATACAACTTGATAGCAAATCTCTTCCTCTTAATAGGCCGATGAAAAAATATTTGCTTATTACGTTCATCGATATTATTTGCACTAACAATTAGCAAATTAGAGATTTCTATAGATAAATTTAATTTGGCAACTATACATACCTAGGGATTGCAAAGAATAGTTTTAATTACCCGTGTACATAGACTTTCATAATTTGTTAAAACATTATTGGACACTTTCTTGTAGACATAAATGGAATTATGAATATTAATTAATGGGGGTGTTAAGGCTGGGTTCAGATGTTATTCCTTATCAAAGTTTAAGATTCTTTTTCAAAAGTGCATGGAGGGTTTTCGGTTGCATAATACTGGTCTTCAAGATGTCAACGTTGTACTGGCTATTTCAATCCGTATTAAGATTTCTTCATCGAAATTTCTCCATACGAAGATAACTAAAGTGATCTACTCGCTCTGCAATATCTCCTTCCAGGAGCAGTTGACCAAGCGTAACATTTATTTTTACTACTGTGGTCTAGAAGACTACTTTGACGACTTGTTTTATTAACTGAGTTGACCAGACTTTGATCGCATGCTAAGTTTCACGCTTAATTGATTTTTATTTTTCAGTAGATTTATTCCAGTCCAGCTGTTGTACCTGATCAAATGCAATTCAAAAATATGAAACTATTGCTAAATGCGCAACGTTTTTAGAGAAGCACATACATGTAGAAGAGAGCCTCTCACCTTGTCCTCAGTCTCTATTATATCGCGTTCGGATAGTAAGTGCTGTTTTGAGGAATTCGCAACAAAATCCTTAGTGTCTGATCAAGTTTATTAGTCTGTATAGTACATACAAAGTCAATCGGAATAGCATATAAAAACTGGGACTCGGATTATAGCCGGCACGGCATCTACTTTATGGAGCATGGACGTGCAAGGTTAGGAATACAAAAATATTTTACGGAATTAGTCATTTTTACTTTGTGGTACGAAACCAATTCGAACAGTATAAAAACTCTTACGATCGACATAGCGGCGCAACATTTAAGTTATAATGATAAAATATTGTTCCCAATAATTTTGATACACTTACCCAAACTTATTTTTGAAAATCAGTATTATATAGTGATGATAGTAAAACACCTACCCTTTACGATTTTGTCTATATCTATGAATTTAATAAAAAGTCAAAATTCACTGTCCGAATTTTGAGAAATTGATTCCGAATTTGGTGTTATAATATGGTCGCTATGAATACTCGCTAAAATACAATATTCTTCCCTATGATATGCTAGACATATTTCATTCATATACCACTGTACTTCATCAAACAATTGTTCTTATATTTTCTACGTCGAAAGCATCGTCAGTTGGGGATGGATTACATGTCCTCAGTTTGTTCTTGACTGCGGCCCAAATAATCGCGATCGAATTAAATAAGCAGTATTAGAAGGGACGTGGTAAATTCGTATGACCATGTGCTTCCCATAATTTGTCGATTGCATATTTCTTTTTGAAGTAAAAAATTCTTTAGAGCCGTTTGGTGGGATTTGGGACTCGATGAAATGGAGACGAGGAAACGACTCGATGAAACAAAGGACACCAATAAAAATATGTAGATCTATAAGATGTAGCTTGCGAGAGAGTGAGATAGAAACACAGTATACAGTTATTACATGTTTGCCAAGAGTAAAAGGTAAAAAGTAGTTGTCGTCCGATCACTGAAGTTAAGCAACGCCGGGCGTGGTTAGTACTTGGATGGGTGACCGCTTGGTTAAGTTTTATGAAGGTTTCACTTCAACCGCCTGTGAACTGCTTTTCGTTTTATATATGTTTTAATATCGCTCTCCTGAAGTTTTCACTTCTGTCGTGCGGTTTTAAGTACACACCTTTTTTATAGCGTCCAATAAGACCCTTTTTTGTAGTCTTTTAATTTTCATGTTTTTACTTTCCATGAATTTAATAATTTTATCCTTCTTTGTGCTGCTGTTGGGATCTTTGTTGTGTACACGTAAATGATAATATGCATTGCCAATAACAATGATAGAATTTGGGAACAGATTTGGCAGCAATTGTTCATTTAATCACTTTTCGAAGAGACTGGCGGCCATATTTTCATAATAGCCAGCCGATGAGTGCTTTTAATTTTTATTGAATTCTCAAGCACGAATTATAAATTCAATTCAATTCCCTCTATTTTAATAATGTTTTGATAATTTAACAGGCAATGCAGACGCAGGTGTCTACAGTGGACCAGTGGCCAGACGGCACGAATCTAATCTAATCTAGTCCAGATGCTGGTGTGTGCCCGTGGTATAGCTCTCAGTATGTCTGGCCCTCTATTGGCTTCCCCATCACAAAGGACACAATTCTGGTCTACATGTCCAACATCTTTCAAAAGATGTTGCACATATCGTTTACATCCCTTATCTACTTTCATTTAGTAATATGAATTTTACAGTTCTATAAATCGTTTTATAAGGACACCTATTACAGAACTAGTGCTGTAATATATGCCTTTACAGCACTACGGTTTTATTAACATTTTGCTGTTAAATAAAACCACACTTTTTAGAAGAATGATTTATTTATTATTAACAATTATAAAATTAATTATCAATTATTAATTGAAATTAATTATTATTGAATTATAACACTTAAGGTTTATTATAAACATTAATAATACACTGTTTACAGTTAGAAATTTGTATACCAGAGGTGGATGTGATGGAGCCCTTTACGTTCGAATTTCCAATCATTAAATCCGTGTCTGACCCCATGATCTTCTTTGCTATTTGATTCTTATTTTCTAAAGAATTCTCAACGTAGCCTTCTGCCGTAGAAGAGGATTTCCAGCCCCCATGACGCTTTAACATCTGCATATCTGCATCACCATCAACTAGAATGGTGGAAGAGGACTTCCTAAAACAATGTCCAGTGTATCCTTCGGGATTCTTCAATCCAAGTTTTGTTGCAATCTTTTTTGGTATATTTCCAAAACTATTAATTCCGACAGGCTGGGAGGTACATTTTTCTTTTCCGTAGAATACAAAAAACCGCCTGTGTTGCATTAAGAGGACGAAGTTTAGCATATTTTCGAAAAATACTTTAACAGTTGACACCTGTCACATTTCCTTCTGTTATCACAAATTCTCGGATAATTTTGGTTTTGGAGCATGGAATCACAATTTTTATATACAAATCATTGTATTCAATATGATCCAACATTAACTTAGTTAGTTCTTCGCGCCGACAAGCCCCAAAAATGCCGATTATCATAATAACCTTCATAAGTAAATATGTTTCATCATCTGCAGTACTAAGAAACTTACATACGTCTTCCTTTGTAAAAACTTTGGACTTTTTGGCTTTGTAACACTCTGAACTTCTTTTCAAAAATGCGATTAGTTGAGAAAATCTGCTCATATCTTGATTTTTCTTGACTGAAATCATAGTTCTCAACATTGAGTAGTGAGTCCATAGTGTAGATGGTTTCTGGGAGCGTTGCTTTCCGAAAAAATAACCCAAAAAGATTTTCTCAGACACCTCCTTTATTTTGTTAGCTTTACACCAATCTTCAAACTTCTGGTACTCCAACTCAAACCGCGCCTTGGATTTTGTCGGAACTAAATTTGAGATCGCTTCGTTTGCCGCTGCTTCTATATCAGAGGGTAAACTTCCATCAGAATCGCTCATTTTGAAAAGCGCTTTTTATTATTTTGGTTTTGTTTGACAAAGTTTCGACAGTAATCATGCGAAAGGTAACATAAAAAACTTGATTAGTAAACTTAATAGCAGGTGCATTTTTATTTTTAAAAATGCCTTTTACCAAATATTTTTATTCATAGATGAAAGTAGATAAAATTCTGTACAATATTCTTGTTGTAAATTCATATTACTACACTCGATGTTTTATCAAACTCGGCTGACGCCTCGATTGACAACTTTAACATCTCGTGTTGTAATATGAATCTTTACAACACTAATATTGTAAATAACTATTACAGCGTTGATTTGGATCATTTACACCTTTCCCATTGGAGACTGAATATTCTGGTATTTATAGTTTTATATATTTAATACATATAAGTTTCTTGTGGAGCTTAGAGTGATCGTGTTTTTGTAGCTCCTACCTTTTCGCCACATAACTCTCTTTGTCCTACCTATTTACCATTCTTTGATTATTATCCGTGGGACCACTTCATAGGTTTCTAGGTATATTCTCTATCTTTGATTTCGAAAACTCTTCTGTGATCCATACATTTGAGAAACTCTTGCGGTATTAAATCTGTTACTTTTTCAATAATATAGAATTTTTGAGGTCCAACTAATTTCCATGGGTGGTGCTTTTTTATATGGCAATTTTTGCGCGTTTTTCGGGATATTTAAATATTCTTTTTGATATTTATGGTCTAAGTTTAAATATGTAGCAGAATGTTATCAAGAGCCGAATACCGATTCGGTCGTGATCTAGTTCCTTGGTATTTTTATCAATGGTTCTGTTGGAGAGGACGAAAAAACCGAAGTTAATTTTGAAGAGCTACCTTTACG